>JAXHKQ010000049.1:0-70831 GCA_038407185.1 Chalaropsis ovoidea
GCATATCGCTTGCCAGCGCTATGGATTGAATCCTCCAGGAACATGGTGTCCGAGGGAATACCATAGGCAGCCTGAAAGCGCGTATTGGCCCCGTTGATTCCAGACGACGCCTTGATGCTATTGCCTCGGCAGGAGCATCAGTCTGGATTTCGAGCTCCTCTATCGAATCGGGGAGAATTGGCTCTGTCTGGGCAGCCTCAGTAGCCTTGACATTCTCAGTCTCCTCCTGGACTTTGGATTCATCTGAGGGAGTTTCCACTTCCACTTCAACGGAAGCATCATCTGAGGGGGGATCGATGGGAGCAGCTTCAGTTTCAGGGGCAGCTTCCAGAGCAATTTCTTGGACCACCTCAGAGGTGACATCAAGAACTTCGAGTGCAGGCTCGGCGGCGGGTTCAGTGGTATCTTCGGAAGAAGCCTCTAGGGCAACTTCGGGAGTTGTTTCGGGAGATTCATTCGGAGACCCAGAGGGGGCCTCGGAAGCGGCCTCGGCGGGAGCCTCGGTGACCTGGGGGGTTGTTTCAGAATCGGTCTCAGGGGACGCCTCGGGAGCCACTTCAGTAACGACTTCAGATGTCGCCTCAGTTGTGACTTCGGCAGCAGGCTCGGGTGCAGCTTCAAGAGCCGTGTCAGGGGTGGGTTCAGAAACGGCATCGGAAGTAGCCTCAGGCGCAGGTTCGGGGACAGCCTCAACGACTGGCTCGGGGGCATCGTCTGATCCAACAACTTCCGCTTTGGACTCGTCCTCGGCAAGCTCAGCCTGGTCTACAACAGAGGTCTCGGCATTCTCGGAAACTTCGGGTTGCTCGGCCACTTCTTCGATGGCAAGAGATTCGTTCTGAGGTTGGGTTTCGGCGGCAGCAGCCTCTGATTCCTGAGCGAGGGAATCTTCAACAGCTAAGGAAGGCTCTTCGGAAGTGGGCACCGCTTCTTCGGCAGCGGGAGTTTCCTCAGTGACAACAACCTCGGCTGCATCACCAGTTACGGGGGCTTCACTAGAGGCGGCAGGGTCGGCGGGCTCAGGTTGGGTTTCAACCTCGTCCACGGTTTCAGCGGGAGTCGATTCGGTTACATCTTTGGTTTCGGAGATGGTGTCGTCGGTAGTCGCTGGAGCAGAAGACGTTTGGAGATCATCTGCCGGGGTGGGCTCTGCAGCAGGCTCAGAAATCTCGGTAGACTCTTCCACGGCCACAGGCTCTTCAACAGGCTCTGCAGATGATTCCTCTAGTGCCTTTTCTTCAGCCGCAGCAGGAGTCTCGTCAACAGGCTTTTCAGCATCGGCAGCGGGAGCTTCGGTGGAAGATTTAGATTCTTCAGTCTCTTCTTTGATGTCAGCAGCAGCTTCTGCTTCGGCTTCAGGCTCCGCATCGGCATCGTCGGTGGCCTTGGACTTCTTCTTTTTGGACTTCTTCTTCTTCTTTTTCTTCGATACTGAGACTTCAGAGCCACCATCAGCTAAGGAGAGCATGCTGCTGTCGCCGTCTTCCAGCACATCGGCAGCCTTTTCAAGATCGTCGTCGGCGGCCACAGGCTCTTCAGAGCCAGGCTCCTCAAGAGACTCTGTGCTGGTGGTGGGCGAGCTCTTGGCCTTTTTCTTCTTCTTTTTCTGCTGAGATTTTGAAGCAGGAGACTCGGAGTTATCTTCTAAGATGGTTAGCTTGAACTAGCAGCCAATGGCGTGTAAGTCTGAGCGGGCGAGGCAAACAAGCGAACTGGAACGGAAAAAAGAAGCAGAGGAAGGCCTACCAGGAACTGGTTGTTCGTCCAGCTTGTTGTCTGGGACTTGGGAGTCGACGGTCTCCGGCTCCGGGGCAGGATCGACCTCGGAGGTCTTCGAAGGAGGGTCCATCTTGGGGGTATATGGGCCTGTTTTTTGGCGTATGGAGATTATGAGGCGATGGTGATTAGGTTACCACGAGCCAGACTTTTGGAGTGGGGTGCGAAACAGCTTCACAGGACTGACAAGAGCAGTCTGGGCAAAAGGAGAAGCAAAAAAGGTCAAAGGCTTGCAAGTGAAGCAACGGAAACAAAGAGAGCAAGACGATGAGGCGGGGGGGGAGGAGGGGAGGCAGGGAGGGGGCCTGTAGTGTACAGAGATGGTGATATGAGGCGAGGCACAAGAGGCTGGAGAAAGGGTATCAAGATTGGTTGGGAGAGGCCCTAGAACTCATAAACGGCGTTTGTACAGCGGGAAAACAAGCAAAACATGCAATGGCGGGAGGGAAAAGAAAGGAAAAAAAGGAAATGGGCGGGAGAGAGAAGAAGAAGGAAAAGAAAAAAGTGAAATATAAAAAACAAAAAAGACAAAGCAAAATAAGAGGGCAAGAAATTGGGCTGCTAAAGCAGGCTGGGCAGCTGGCTGGCGGATCACCAAGGAAGATGGCAAAAAAAAAGAAATAAAAGATATAAAAAGATATATAAAAAGGAAAAAAAAGGCCCTTGTTTTTCGGGAGAACTCACAATGGGCGAGAAGAGGGCAGCAGACAAGATTTGACAGGAGGTCTAGAAGAGAGAGAAGAAAAGAATCTGGGGCAGAGGGGGGATGAGGGATGTTGTCTCTTTTGTTTTCTTTTTCTTTTTCTGTTTTTTTTTTCTTTTTCTTTTTTCTTTCTTTTTTTTCGTTTTCTTTTCCTTTTTTTTCTTCTTCCCTTCCTCTCTTCCCTTCACAACACACCTATCACCATCTCTTTACCCATCTCTCGCCTCAAGCCTCTCCTCGCCTTTGCCACCTTCTTGCTCTACGCCTTGGCCTGGGGCTTCTTCTCTACCTTCTCTCCTCCTCCCCCCCGCCTCTCCGCCAGCCAGCCTCACAAAAAAAAGAAAGCTTTTCGTGCTCCTGCATCTGCACAATGCACGATCCCTCTAGGCTCTTCTCTTTCTCCTCTTCTTCCCTGGCTTGACAAATGCCCTCCTCGCCAAAGGCAAGGCCAGGCCCTGGTGCATTGCATAGGCGCTCAAGCCAAGCATCGCGAAGCAAGCAAAGAGACACAAGAGCCAAGCCCGTGAAATGTATGTCTACAAAGTATTGTTCTTGACCATGTCGTCGTTATCGTGACATGACGTGATGTCAGCCCTTTTGTTTTTGTTTTGGTGTCATTCGTTTCGATGGCCCGTCAGGTCAGGCAGTGAAGTACCAGCAAAAAGGAAATAAATCTACACGCTAAGCAAAAAGGAAGCATGAGAAACAAAAAACCTGATTCCACACAGGCCACAGGCCACAGGCCACAGGCCACAGGGCCACACAGGCCACACATTAAAGCTGTGATATGGCAGCTCATACAGCGCCACCGGCCGTATAACGGCCCTGTCGTGGCTGGACAGCGCATAGCGCCAGCTTCTTGTTTATACTATAAGAACAAGACGAAGAAAAAGAGACAAAGGGCCGCGCCTGCTTGTAGCGTGTGTATAGCACCGACGTCTACGCCGACATGCTGCCCTCGTCGCTGCTCCTCCTCGTTGCTCCTCCGCGTGCGGCATCTTTCGGTCGTCTCACAGAACAGACAAGGTCGAAAGCTCCTCGCTCAGTCCTCAGTCCGTCGTACGCATGTCTCAGACGGCAGCGAGCCAACGGGACGTCCCACCCGAGCAATATATACACACTAGCCCACCTACATACATACACATGTACATACACATGTACATACACATGTACATACACATGTACATACATATACATGTGCGTAAATGTATCATATATCGCGTATCATGTATCATGTATGTCCATGCCTTTGCAGCATGCAAGCACACATTATATGTACAATGTACATACACTACTACGTACAGCCAAGTACCAGAGTACACACAAGTCCGTCTGTCTGTCCGTCTGTCCGTCTGTCTGTCTGTCTGTCCAACTCCTCCTCAATGTCACTCTGCACTGCAGGCTCAAAGTTCACGCTTGATTCATGCTAACACTTTTTCCTATTCCTCTGATTCCTTCTGGTGACCCGACCTCATCCACGGCCCATGTACTCTTGTATTCTTGTACTCTTATACCCTTAGACTCCTACACTCTTATACCCATGTACTCTTATACTCTTGCACTCCTCTATTCCTACTCCTCTAGTCCATTGTCCTTCCCCTCCTGACTATGAGCTGGCCGGAGCAACTATAGCGGCTTGTTCCCACACAGTGGCCTGATTTGGTCCCTTGGGCCTCACTCCGTGGTAGAAGCTCACGCTAAAGATTCTCAGGTTCGACCAGTATATCAACGCCTCTTATTTTCGAGGATAGACAAAAACTTACAGCGTGTGATAATTGGCTGAATATACGTAGGGTTGTGCTAACCCTAGCACCCGCTGCCGTGTAAGTCATTGGGCATCAACACCTCCTCAAACGACGCCTCCTCCTTTGTGATCCGTAAGCTTTTTCCAGTGCTCTGCAATCCACTCCGCCCTTTCCCCCCCCCCTTCCTCCCCTGAAGCTGTGCAGCACAGCAGCACAGCAGACAAGTAAGCAACGCCGTGAAACATTTGACGACGCTGGATCCCACCCGCCGGCAGCAACGGGCTCAAAAGGCCGAGAGCGAGCTGTGTGAGGACCAAAGAGAAGGGCTTTCACATGTACATACATACACACATACGGACCAGTATCTCGTGTCTGATGTCCTCCGGCCAGAAAAGAAATAGATCAATTGCTTGGGCCCTCATGTTCGTTGCCGATATGATACATAAGATATGGATATACACCCATACTTGCCCGGCGCTGCGTCTGCGTGTAAGTACTCGGTACCTCTGTACCTGGTCTGCTCTGTGCCCGCCGTCCATGTAGCCGTTACCAGCTCTCGGGTATGGCAATGCAAATCCGTATGTGTGCCGTGCCGTGCAGCGCATCGCAGTGCAGCGCAGTGCAGTGCAGTGCAGTGCAGTGCAGTGCAACGCGCGCAGCAGCGCTTTGGCAAAATTTGGGCACCAATCATGCAGTTGACAGCAAACGGTGGAGTTGATGGTACTTATATTTGGGTTGTTTTTTTGGGCTATTTTATGTGTATTTTATTTTTCCTTTTTTTGGGAATTTTGCGAGTATTTCTTGGTATTTTATTTTATTTTTCTTTCTTTTCTTTTCTTTTCTTTTCTTTTTTCCTTCGTCTCCTCCCGTCAACTTCTCTCGTCCAGCATCTGGCTTGAGACACGATCCCCGGGTTTTCCCTCTGCAGCCTGATACATAGAATATGTCTTTCGTTTCTATTCATGCTACTTCGCCTCTCTCTCTTTATCTCCCTGTTGGTCCCTCTGGCTCGCCTTCTGTGCGTCTTGTCTTGTCTGCCTGCTTGCCTCTCTTTGAATCTCGCAGCTCGTGTCTGTGTCTCTCTGCTTTCAGTAGTCTTCTGCTCTCATATCGACAGGAGTCCTGCCAGCTCATCCATCACCAACAAGCAACACCAATGCCAAGATATACATACATACAGAGGTACATACACAGAAACAGACACAACATCAAGAGTAAACAAGTAAACAATTAGACTGCAAGCAAAACAAGATTCAACCCTAAGACCAAGTCCAACAAAAACAAGACGTCATTGTCAAGGGTCCCCCCTCCTCCTCTGCTTCCTTGGTTCTTGTCTCTTCCTAAAAACCCCAGTTATTCCTTGTCTGGTCACCAGATCCCCCCTCCCCTCATGAAGCGGTGAAGAGTAGGACAAAAGACAGGGACCCATGGGCTTATCCTGCCTTCTCTTGTCTTCTCTTGCCTAGCCTAGTCTTGTCTTGCTTGACCTTGGACGCTTTGTTCTATCATTGCCAACTTCTTCCAGGGAGCCCTAACAAAGCTAAATAACACTAATAAACAGACAATCCAGACGAAGATAGCCACAGCACCAGTAGAGTAGACCCTCTACAAGCAGCGTAAATACAAACAAAGGACGGCACGGCGGTGACCAAAACAAAGACACCTTGGTGCGTGTCCATCCCTCCCTACCGACACAGTACATACATACATAAATTGCGGCTTTGCCCGTGTTAGTCTACTCAGATCAAAGACGACGGGCGACGGGCGACGGGCCATAGTACTACCCAGTACCGCAGAGACTGAGACCGGGTGGGCGTCATCCCTACACCCAGGTTCGCACGGGCCGGCCCAACGCTGTGGCTGTGGCTGTCGCTGTCGCCGTGGCTGTCTTTTTGTATTCATGGTGATGGAAACCTCAGAGCTGATGCATTAGGCGGCTAGCTGACTCTAGAAAACAGACCAAGAGGGGGTGGGTGGTGGGTTGGCCGCAGAAAGGAAACGTAAGGAGAAAGCAGGAAACACGGAGCAAGAAAGGAAAGAAAAACGTCCGAAAAGAAAAGAAAACGACAAAAAAAAGCAGTCGAAATGAGAGATGACTATGTTGCGTGGTAGCCACTTGTGTATATGAGAAGGAGGGTGGGGGGTATCGTGAATCGAGGGACTGGAGTTCCGCTGGAGTAAATAAGTCCGGGTGTGATGGCGTGGTTGGTCTGTTCACATCGCCATCTCGGCCTGCAGCTTTCGCAACTCTGCCTCCTCGTCGTCCTCTTCGATGGCAGGCGCTTTGCCCTTGACTAGCAGGAGAAGAAGGAAAGAAACCGCGTTAGCACCAGATCAGCGTATACTAAAAGACAAGAAAGAAGCCTCCACACAAGGCAAAGAAAGGATAGGGCACGACATACTAGGACCGCTTGACACCGTGGGCATCTTGTGCACCGCATCTGTAACAGGAACGCTCCCTGAGTTGAGCAGTTCGCCGTCCAGCATTTCTTGTTGCATCGACTCGAGCTCGTCTTCGAGGTCCATCTCATCAACAGCATTGCTAATGTTGCTGTTGGTGATGGCGCTGACAATCTCCTCGCTGAGTGCATTCTGCTCCTGGAGAGCCGCCCTATACAGCAACAATACACCGGTTAGCTCGGGACCAAACATTCCTAGTACATCTCGATGCGTGATAACTAAGGCTTCTGTAACCAAGGCAGGAAAAACGTACATAGTCTCGTCGACGGTTTCTGGCGTCAGCTTGCCGTGGATCTGCTTCATGGCTGCGCTTGCACGCTCCATGGCCGCCAGCGTCTCCATGTTGATGTTGGCCGACTCTATCGCGTTGACCTGCTGCTCCAACGTCACGATCTGGGATTGGGTCTGTTCAAGGCTGTGTTCGTGGGCCTTCTTGCGTCTCAAGGCCGCCTTGGCGCCTGTGGTGGTCATTCACATGTCAGGTTAGTTATTTGAATATTGTCCATGTCATGTTGCTGCGGCTAGCCGGCCAGTAGCCGGCCAGTAGCCGACCAGTTGGGTGACCGGGTGGCTGGCCGGGTGGCTGGCCGGCATAGCCTTCCGCAAATATAGAATCGTAGAGGGCCTTACCGTTCTTGTCTGTGGCAATCTTCTTGCGCGCAATCGCATCCTGCTCGTCCATCTGGCTCTGCAAATGACGCTCACGCTTCTGCAGCATCTCGAGTTGCGAGCGCAAACCAACGATGGCATTTTTCGGGGTGTCCTTCTTCTTGGCCGCACCGCCGCCGAACCAGCCCCAAACGCCCGACATGTTGGCTAGTGTATTGAATGAAGAGGTATACTAGATGGGCGATAAGCGGGTTGACCCCCGTAGACTTCACGTTTGTGGTGAGTGCGTGCGTGCGTGCGTACGTCCGGCAAGAGGAGGGCGGGCCCGTGATTCAGGGATCAGGGACGGGAAAGAAGGGGATGGTGGAGTCGTGAAATGAGACTCGGTCGCTATCGCAAGTTTCCAGCGTTGGATGCAGAGATCGTCAAGGGCTTGCCGGCGATGAGGGGGCGAGCGAGCGGGCCAAAGAGCGTGGAAGCAGTCGTCTCGGGTATCGTCGTTCGTTGGTCGTGTTGTGTCGTCGTCGTCGATGATTGTGCTCGTATCACGGTATTGCGGTATATGTTCTAGCCAGCAAAAATGAGGAAGAGGGTTAGAATGGTAACGAGAATAACGAGGTTCGAGGTAGAAAAAAATGACGGGCACAAGGCCAGAGCTTGATGGAGAAGTGGCTTTGGTGGGGTCAATGAAATGACGAAAGATGCGATAGAGGGAATAGAGTGAGTGTGAGGGTGCTGAAAGCGCCTGAAAATACAGGGCACATGCCCAAGGACATCAAGAACGTACCTGATTATGACGAACGTCCAGCTGCGACAGAAAGAAGCTTTGCGAGATGTTGCCAAGAGAAGAGAAGATGGATTTGTTCGGCCAAGCCACGAGGCTGAATATTTTGGTGGTTCTTGTTATCTCTGGAAGGCAACGATGGGCTATGCCTCCTCACTCATTGCACCACGATTGCCAGGCTCTCCTCCAAGATCCAGTGCTTCCCAGGGCTGCGGGAGTTAATTAGGTGGTGAGGCCAGTCATGAGTAAGCCATTAGTACACTAACAGCTCTGGCTGTGTTTTTGCGGTAGCCTTGTTAGTGGAATAACAGCAAGATTCCAGAATAGGGCAGAAACTCAGAGAATAGAACCCTAGTATTCTGGGCATCAAGGGTTACATCCTGCCTATACCACTCAGAACCTACTGTCAATCAAGCACCAAATGTTTCGCAGTCGCAACCAACCGTCCGGCCGACTCACTATGGTGGCATCATGAACGCGCTACCAGAGGCCTCGACACTGCATCTTCTATCAAATCTCCCCAATCTTGGATCCGGCGATAAAGTGCGTTTCCTTGGATGGTGAGTGGCCCCCCACAACGGCCCTATCCTATCTAACACAGCCCTTCTGCACAGCATAACCGCCTACACCTTCGAGACTGCCACACTTACCGTGGAGCATGACTATCCGAAGAGCAATAATGTCCGGGTCTCGGTAGACATCTGCCTGCATGTAGACGGACTCGCGGCTAGTGCGGTGGATATCGGCACCTGGACCAACGTTGTGGGCTACATCAGCTGGATAACGAAGCCTACGAGGCGGCAGAGCTACACGTCCGTGGGAGTCCATGCACTGGCAGTTTGGCCAGGAGGGCCGTTCCGTCTTGATACCTACGAGAAGCTGACTGCTGACTCAGCCGTCGATGATCTGGACTATTGACGCTGTTACGGGCAGCTTGACATGGTTTGATTTCGCTGTTATGATACCCTGGAACAAGACGACACTTGAGTCGAATACAAATGTTACCACAATGTCATTCATGCATGCACCTGTTGTTTGTACTGTCTGAGTTGCAAACCAAAACGCTTTTATCATGTCAAGTCCCGCTGAAAAAAAAGACTACCCAAAGAAAGCATACCCGCTCGAACAATCAACCCCCCCTCAAGCGCAGAGTGTACTCATGCAGGCCTTGGGTCTCCCTAGCACGCTGCTTGGAGCACTGCTATCCTGAACAAACTCAATAACCAACGTGCGCTTGTGCGCTTCCCGAAGCTCCGAATGGGCATTGAGGCCCGTGAGTCCCGCCTTCCAAAGCGCCTGCGCCGGCAGCCCGCACTTCTTAGATAGGACCTTGACAGTGTCGGGCTGCTCGCGCGAAAACAAGACGTCCGGCCAGCGAGTGCCATCCCAGCGGCCATGGATCTGCTTCATAGCAGCCATAGCCCAGGTGGCATGCTGGTCGTAGGCGCAATCCTTTTCAATACCGTCCAGCATGTGGAGCAGGAACGGTTCATGGCCGGTCAAGACAGTGCCGTAGCGAAACCTAGAGGTCATTTCGGCGTCCATTTTCGTGGAGCCGTATTTGTGTTTTTTGACGTGGAATGCCGCACCGTTGAACTGGAAGAGGGCAAGGCCCGAGAAAGCGCGCTTGCTATCCTCAGTCTCCCAGGCGCGGGCTAGTCTGGAGCCCGAAGACTCATTGCCGCTGTTCCAAATCACCTCGGCTTCAAAAGCTGAGACAAGGTAGGAGTGGAAAGCGGCAAAGTAGGCATCACTTCCATTGTGTTGAAGCGAAGCCAGAGAGGAGCCAGTTTGTTCTCGGCGGACGATTGAATGCCCGTCGACAACTAACTTGGCAAGGTCATGGTCGATGCCAGGGCAGAAAGAAGTGGTGAACATGTCACACACCTTGTTACTGACGCCCTTGGCCGACGGTGTTTTGGGACTCTCGGTACTGAGGAGGCCCTCTTGAGTGGGAGCCCAGTGCCGAGAGGGCGGTGAGTAGAGGTTGACGAGATCGGAGCAGCTGTTCCAAGCTTCGATGAGGTTTGCTCCGCGAAGCTTGATTTGCTTGACTGCCCGAGGCCCGTGAGTAGAAACCTGGTCACTGGCCGTGGTAAGATCAGACTTGGTTGCTTCAGGTACCTCGGTACCATTGACCAGGGTTTCCGTGGTAGAAAGAGTAGTGCTTTCGGTGGAGGTCAAGGGGCAACCGTCGGACTTGTCGTCCTTTTCAGGCGGCGTCTTTCCAGAGATACGATATAGCTCTGGAACAGACAGCCCCTCAACATAGTGCACGATGCCCACCAGGATAGAGTAGATCCACTGGTTGGCAGTACGTGTTTGAATAAGAGAATCGCTGACAGGAGCACCAACAAGCTTGTCAAAGTTGTCAAACCGCTGGCGCAAGTCAGCGATGAATTGTTCTTTCATGACTCTGGCCAGACGATTCAAGAGGTCTTGGACGGAGACGGCAGCAGCAGGGTAGCTTCTGCCGTTGATATCATGGCCGCTGGTTAAGGCCATGATAGAGGAAAAATCATTAAAGTAAAGCTTAGGATAAGCGATGCGGCATTGAGAGACAAAGCCGAGAGTAGTTGGTGATCTCACAAAGAAATTCGCCAGAATCTCCGAGCGTAGAGCCGCAGAGATGTGAGGAGCGCCTATTTCTTCGGCGTCCTCTTGTTTAGTAGCAATCTTGCCCTTCATAGAAATAGAAGTAGTGTTCATATTGACTCTATTGAGAAGGGCGTAAGTAAAAGGTCACGATGCATGATAGAAGGGGGCATAGAAAGTCACCAACCTTGAAGTGAGCAATGATGATGTGTTTGAGATAGAAATAGAAATAAAGATTTCTTTTCAAGTGCTTGAAATAACACGGTTAATACAGCCGTCATATATCGTACATGAAGAGACAAGGAGAGGCTCACCTTCGAATGAAGCAGTGAAGTTCTTGTATGAAATTGAGCTTGAACTTGAAGTTTTGCTCTGTTTTGTTTGTGTATGCTTGAGGTCGAACAGTTAGCAAAGCTCCCGGGATCAATAAAAAACACGAAACAAGAGTGCAGTACAAACCTTTAATTGAGCAGCGACGTTGACTTCAAATTGAAACGTTTTGTTTATGCTTTGTATGGAGCAATTTGTAAACTCGTTTGTAAACTTGTAGAGTGGTGCTTCTCTGGTTTGAAGATATCATAGATGATGGAGAGGAAAGAAAGAAAGAAGAATAATCTGTGGGAAAGCCGGACCACGGCTGCCTATTTATGTTTTTTCAACGCCATAAAAACTCAGTGGTAGACATATCCGGCCATTTTTGAGGGTATTCGAGATATGGCCACAGCTGTTGCCTCTCTGCACTAGCAAAATTTTCATCGTGAGTTTCTGGGCGGTGGGTGGTGTAATGAGGCCACTTTTTGGAAGGCTAAGTCCAAAGCAGGTGTTTTTTGAGGACGAAATACCTTGAGGAATACACGGAATATGGTAAGCGGATGCCAGAAGCTTCCATGGTGTCTACCGGCCTTGATATGGCCTGGGCCGGGTCGGGGTCGCACGTGAGAAATGTGCTCACTTGCCGGGCAAGAAACCGATGTATTTTTTCAACGTGAAAACGGCCGCTTGCGCCCAGAGTCGGCATACGGGTCGGCGGCGATCTGGCAGGTCCGTAGTCGTGTTCTGTCTCCGAGTTCCAGTTTCTGGTGTTGATGTCACAAGTCACAACTACAGATGTGGTCAAATGTGGAGACTTCCGGAGTTCTTTTTATAGCGCCGCCATTGGTGTTTAGGAGCTACGGGGTTCCTTCCTAGACGGGAACACAGTGTGAATGTGAGCTTGGATATGCACTGGTACATCTGCAACGTACATGTTCACATTAGGCTGCAAAAATGAAGCTCGAAATCTGGAGTTTAGTACGTGAAGTGTTTGTGCAGCGTAGTACAAGAGCGCCCTTTGCTGCTGGTGTTGATGTCCAAATAAGGCTGAAACAAAATACCAGATCGGGCTGTGTGAAAAAGAAAACGTGAATTCACAGCAAAAATCGACGCAAGTAGAATAGCACCGTTGGCTTACGTATTCTAGCATTATTCTGATAAGTTCGTGATAGTGTGCAGGCTGCTTGGTCATACTTGTGCGCATACACAGCACAATCTTCACGGTGGTGGCCTTAACAACAGATCGCCCCACTTATTCTCGCCCAGGGGACAAGAAGAAAAAGCCGAAGAAACACTCACAAAAACTTGGCTTCCAATTCATTCCCATCCCTCGAGTCAATTCCATCGCTTTGCGCTGGCTTCGGCATTGTTTTTTTCGTCCGCCTCGCCTTTTTTGGGTCTGCTGCAGCTGCTCTAGAACCTCATCGCTCCTCTCGGCTCATGTGTCCGCGCCCTCACATATAATCCGACCGTCCACCGCCACCGGCTGCCAATCACCAAGAAGGCAAGCAGACACCCAACGCCATGGATCCCTCGCTGTGGTCAAGAGTAGACGATCGCTTTGAGCTCGTCTGGAAGCAGCGCCAGACGTGGAGGAGCCTCATCAATGCTCACACCACCGAGCTGGGCACCCAGTCATGGGTCCAAAATGTGCTAGCCTGCTGGAACGAAGCTTCCCGACTTCATGCACCGTTCACCGACCCCAGCAGTCCTCTGCGGGAGTTCAAAGAGTCTGTAGGCCGTATGCTGGATGTGTATAACATGCATACAGGAGGTACGAACCGGCTCAAGGAGCTGGGCGAGCCGACCCTGGAAGTCATCGAGCTCTCATTTCTGCACAGCCTGCAGGCCGACTACAAGCAAGCCTGTCTCGAAGCCGAGGTTCGCCAGGACCAACTTGCCTACTCCAGCGGCAAGGGCAAGCTCTCTGCTGAACCCCGCCCCTCCGTGGCCTCCAGCCAACCGGGCGGCTCTGGGCCTCTTTCCGCCCCTTCACGGAGTAATCCTGCCCTCGCCAAGCCCGAGGGGGACCATTCCCATGCGTGTATCTGCGGTATTCCGCACAATGGCGGAATCCCGGGATGTTTCTATCTTGTGCCCGAACTGCGGCCGGCGAACTTTGTAGTCCGTGAGAGGATTGAACAGCGTCTAGAGCGCATGCTCGCCAGCGATCGAAGATACCAATATTATGTTGACAAAGCCCGTGCCAAAATCCGGAATGGCAACGTCACGCCTGTCAAAAAGCCTGCTAGCATTGCGCCATCGGCCATCATGTCTCCGCCTCCCACGACCGAGGCTGTGTCTGAGTGGGCCAACACCCAGTGTACGTACAGCAGCACTGCAATGGACTCGGACATTGCTACCCAAACCAGCTTTGCCGCAGGTACCGCGTCTATCCTCACATCACAAAGGTTAACTCCGGCCAAGAGCTCTACTCACTCACACCCTCTGCAAAAGAGCTGGATCATCAGCGCCTCATCCACCATCTGCGTATGCAACGACATATCGCGTCTAACCGAATTTGAGCGTGGGGAACCTGGCGAGAAGCTTTTCGCCCACGGCCAAGAACTTGACGTTCTGGGCTTCGGTAAAGCAGAGCTGCGCATGGAATCGTACGAAGATGGATACCAATACGTCACTTTCCCCGAGGTCTGGTTGGTGCCCGAATACTACACCAACATTATTGCGCTGAACGCGCTGGAGGGCTTTGATATCACGTGGGTGCACCGCGACGACGTCCTTGTCATGAAAAACGAGCCCTGGTGCAAGGTCAGGCGTATCAACGGCATGCATGTGCTGGAGTACACGGCGTTGCAGAAAGAGATTATGTAAACGCCAACAACACAAAAGACGTGCATTGCAGGGTAGTACGAGTCCTGCGTGGTAATGGGGTGTAATGGGGTGCAATTATGTGCATGGATGGCACACATATTTCAGTCGAGTATATACAAGAGTATTTACATACAAGAGTACATACAAGACAGCCAGTCTACTTAAGGCTTATCTTGCAACAAGACAAATATATACAACAGAAAGGGTCTTTTGTTTTCCTGTCCAGTAGACCATCAATGAAAGCCATTGACGAAGAAACGTGATGCTACAGTCTCAACTAGGGTTACATGGCTTGCATCTTGTCACCATCTTGTCACATAAACAATGAGCAAGTGCAAACCCCGTGCCGTGCCGTGCCGTGATGATGACACTGTCTTGCTAAGACCCCAAATCGGCCCACATCAGTTCTGTTTGCAGCCCACCATCATGCGAGCCTGTGCTGTGTCGGGCGGCAGCAGCTGGCAGGTGCCATGTCCTGCCCCACACGACGTCAAAGACAAGCCAATCACACAACTCCTCACATGGAGGAGCCGTCAACCCCCCTCCCTCGCTTTCTCCAAAATAAAAATAAAGCTTACTCAACTTGGCTGTCAAAAGCATGTGATTAGCAACAACATGGCGGCCTCCAAGATTTAATGTCTAGGCGGATAAAAAATTGGGGACAGCAGAGAGACATGCCACCAGAAGCCCAGGTCCAGGGCAGACAGGACCACCTAAAGTGAAAGCTGCAGAGCCATTGACGAATAGGGAGCCTGCAAAAGCCAGTAAAAAAAAATAAAAAAAGTGGCTCCTCCGTCCTTTGCCTTGCCAAAGTGGACAGAGAAGGAAGGAAAGCCTCCAGTGCTTTCGTAAGTTACTTCCCTGCCATTCCCCAAAGCTCGCCGAATTTATCACGAGCGGGTTGAATTTTTTTTGGTTCTTTCCAACTCTTCTCCTTGATTTTACATTGCACTCATTGTTCCTGTGGCATTTAATCTTCACGATAGTTTGGGCAAGCCTCACTTTCTGGTTTCTGCCCTTGCACCAATAGCCTTGCCGCATTTCTACGACTTTCCACTGCCTTCTATCCCAACTCGCTCTTCTTTTTGCTCTCTCGATTTTATCTTCGGACACCGACTAGGCTCTACCTTTTTTTTTCGTGCTTGGGTCCAAATCCGCAGCTCAACCGAGGAGCTCACACGCCCAACAACCTCCAACCTCCATCTCTCATCCCATACAGTGATCTTGGACCATTCCGGTGACTTTAGTGGTGGTCTTCCGGGGCTGATTTCCATTCTAACAGCTTATCATCGCATACGATAACTGCGCATTCTGTTGGCATCTGTTTCCTGTGGCCCCCCACTCGTGCTCCTCTGTCTGTATTGTCTGAAGCCTACGAGCCGAGCTGCGCATCAATTGTACATTATATCCGAATCTTCACTGCGTACGCGTACCACGAATCATCAGTCCACGAGTCTCTGACATCTTCAGAATCTATCTTCACGCCAGATCCGTCTTTTCCTCTCTCTTGAGCCGCCGCCAGCGCTAGTCTTCACAATGGTCCTGACACACTCAACCACGCACACCTATTCGCACCCGTTTCCGGCTGTGGCGCTGGCTTATTTCCTGCGATACTCGTCGCCAAAGTTGAACCCCTTCAGCAAGCATGTCATGGGAACTGATACGATAGACTGCTATGTCGACCCCGCTACTGGCCGTCTGCACACCACGCGCATCCATCTCAAGAAGTCCCGTATTCCTGCCGCCGTCTTCAAGCTGCTTCCAACCTCCGTGACAGGAGGCGCCTCCGACAACAAATCGTCATACGTGCTGGAGACCAGCGTGGTTGATATCCGCCAGGGCTGGATGCACACCGAGAGTCGCAATCTCAACTACATTGGTGTGCTTTCCATCGTCGAAAAGCAGCACTACAAGGTGCCTACAGGCTTCACTGGCCCGCCCTCCATCAGCAAGGAAACCGACGTGACGACAACGGTCATCTTCCGCTCACGCCTGGGCGAAAAGCTCCGAGATATGAAGGACTCGTTCCAAACAAACAACGAGAACCGCTGGGCGTCCGTCACGGGCTTTGTTGGCTCATGGGGTGCCAAGGGCGTGCAGCGCAGTATTGAGTCAATAGCATCCACCAAGACGCTCGACCAGCTGGGCAAGAGTCGGGAGGGCATGCACGTCGTTCTAGAGCGGCTGCGCAACACGAGTCCCATGTCAGTGCTGGAAATGGTGCGTCGCGAGAGACGGGAGAGGCAAGCAGTTGCGGCCTGAATGTGAACGGCCCGGCTCTCTGTCTGTCTTCCGTCTGTCTGTCTTCCATCTGTCTGTCTGTTCGCCCTTTGCTTCTTGTCTCCCCTCGCCCATATCATTCTCTGTCCTGCTTTCCGTGCGGACGCGAGGATACTTCGTCCCATATCCATTCGCCTTCACTATTCACGACCACGGCCTGTTTGTATTTGCTTTTCGGTTACCATTCATCATTCTGTACATTACCCTGCACTCACTTCACCACCCCCTCTCTTGCAGCGCGGCGTCTGATTTGTTGTTGTCTTTGTATGTTTTGTTTCTTTCTGTCTTTACCCATCTATCGTGGTGCTCTTGCCATTATCTGGATCACGAAGGACAATACCATTGTCAGTGTCTCGTTATTGCTTTCTGTTCTCGGTGGCCTTGCCGTTCTTTTCCTTTTCTTCTCCTTTTTTTCTCCTTTCTTCTTTTCCCTTCTTCCATTTTTCCATGATTTCATCCCATCAAATGAGCCTCCCATCTCCAAGTTGCCGTCTTTGCTTCTTCCATATCAAATGTACATTATTTTACGTGAATTCTCTAGTCCCAACTCTCTGACGTACGTGTTTGTCTCCGTGTTGATTTGCTGATATCAGCCGACGCTGCTCATGTCGCCTCGAACTTTGCGGCTATTGATTGATTGTATCTGTTGTTCTCTTTATGTGGTGATAGTTAATACACAAGTCTATTCAAAACCACAGTGACGTCTTCTTGCCTAAGACTTGCCACTCTTCTTTTTGTCCGTTGCAGCTTTAGCCTCTTCGTCGGCCATCATGGCTCTAATATCTCTAGCCACCAGCCATTCCCGCACGCTCTTCACCACCTTCTCCAGCATCTCCCCGCCCTGCAACACATTCGGCAAGTTATGCACGTCCAGCCCGCTGCGATGGTCCGTACATCTATCCTGCCCGTAGTTGTACGTGCGAATCTTATCCGCCCGCGTCATCCTATCCTTCGCCAACACCGAGTTGCGCAGCGCATAGGCCTGCTCCTCTCGAATCTCGCGCCGCTGCTGCGCCACGCGCGACCGCAGCAGTCTCCACGCCGACTCCTTGTTGCGCTGCTGCGACCGGCTGTCCTGGATAGCCACGACCGTGCCCGTGGGCATGTGGGTCAGGCGCACCGCGGACTCCGTCTTGTTGACGTGCTGGCCGCCAGCGCCGCGCGCGCGCATGACCTCCAGCCGCACCTCCTCGGGGTCGAGGTAGAAGTCGCTGTCGGGGTTGTCCCAGTTCTCCTCGCCGGCCGCGTTCGCCTCGGGGAACGACGGCAGCACCCACACAGCCACGGCGCTCGTGTGCGTGCGCCCCTTGCTCTCGGTCGCCGGGATGCGCTGCACGCGGTGCATGCCGGCTTCGCCGCGCAGCAGGTCGTACGCGCCCTCATCGGCCACCTCGATAATAGCCTCCTGCAGCGGCAGCTCGCCGTCGGCGCCGGTCGAGTCGCCCGCGCTGTCCGACGTTTCGTGCTTGACCACGCGCACCGTCATGCCCTTGTTGTCCAGGTACTGCTTGTACATGCGGAACAGCGAGTCGGCAAAGAAGCGACCCTCCATGCCTCCCGGGCCGGGCCGGAACTCAATCAGGCACGGCATCGCGGCGAACGGATGCTTGGGCGTGAGCGCCGCCGTGAGCTTTCGCGTCTGCTGCGTCAGCTGCTCGTGCGTGGCGTCTAGTTCGTCTTCGGCCATTTGCCTCAGCTCGGCGTCCTGCGACTTGAGCAAGTTTTCAAGCTCCGACACGGCAGACTTCGCGTCTTCCCATTTCTTCAGAGCATTGACAACTGACCCGAGCTCGCCGATGCGCATCGCCGTGCCAGTGGAAAAGTCGCTGTCGAGCTGCGCCTTGAGTTGTGTGTATTCGGCCGAGAGTGTTTGGGCGCGTAAGAGCAACGCTGCAGGGAGAGATGGTGAGGCGCCTATATGCAAGGAGGGCGAAAAACACAGTCCGTTAGTCATACAGTCTCTTCATCGTGCAATGTGCAATGTGCAATGTCCCGCATGCCGTGATCCTCGCTCAGCACAACCACGCAGCGCAGATGAGCAACCCACTATTTGATGCCCAGCGAACAGCACGCGCATTGCGGCCTCGTCCAGGTTGCCGCGCTGTGTGGGCGACTGCTCTCGCAGGTTGTCTCCATAGACATCGAACACTCAGCATACTCGTTGATTCTGGGTTGTTTCAAGCATTCTGGTCTGGGATTGAGAAACACACATGTCAAAGATGCGGAGATGGAGCTCCCCAAGTTTTTTTTGGGTATATATGTATATATATTTATGGCCTGTATTTCCTGTAGCATGGCCTACCTCATGTGGTATCGCCCAACTCACTCACCACCAAGAAATCATTCGTCACCTGCTCCCAGCGTACTATTCAGGCTGTCGGCCATATTTCACATCATTCAATATCACAAGTATATGGCAGGAAAAGCTCCTATATTGATTCATTGTTCTTGTATCAAAACTATAACCAAAGACCCCCGAGGACAGCCCCTCGACAACAACGCCAGTTCAATCAGAGAAGAATGAGAACAAAAAGCATAAAAGACAACGTCTCCGTGAACAGATCCCATTCAAGCACCATGGCAGTAGGTGATGAACCCAAAGTAGCATCCTGTCGTCAACGGACCTTCTGATGATCATCAAGATCCTCAAATTTCAATGTGGACAACGAATGGGATATAAAAAAAACAGGAAAAATATGACGGAACAATCAAAAACAGTAATCAATGTGGAAATTTGGAATGAAGAGAATAGAAAAGAAAAACTGCCTGTAGGACAAAAAGAGACACAGTCTACTGATAGATGTGTACAGGGCAAGAGGAGTACAAGAAATTAATATAAAGGAAACGTGAGCATGAATCATTATGGAACAGAGAACAGTGAAGCACATGATGAAAAGACAAGGAAGCCCAGCCATACTACTTCAGTCCAACTTAGGCAAACATGGGAGTGGTCTTGCGCTTCTCTGCGCTAGTCAACACCAGCATGGGAGCCTTGCGCTGATCCTGTCCCTCAGCATCACGGCCGGCGTTCTTGAAGATGCCAGCAAAGCTGTGGTCCTCGACGCTGTTCTCGTTCTTCCGGTCCTTGGAACGAGAGTTGGGCCGGTCAGAGCCGATAGCACCCCAGCCAGATGGAGGAGAACGGGTGATGACACGAGACTCGGCATCGCCGGCAAGGCTGCCCGATCCACTGCGGTCGGAGTCGGATTCGTTGTCGGTGATGGGAGTATCAGCCTCTTCCGCAGTCTCGGAGACCGGGCTCATGCTGCCAGTGGAGCTGGAAGTTCCCTTGCGACGCACAAGTCCAGCGCGCACCAGGTTGTGGACAGCAGACCGGCGAGTGCGAGTAGCAAAGTTCTTGCTACCCTCGAACTTGGCAGTAGGCTTCGCACGAAGTTCCTCGATAGAGGGAGGGCCACGGGGTTGGCGGACGGGGTGTTCACCAGCCCGGGCTTGGCCGGGTCCATACGTGCCACTGGCGTTGGTGGAGAAAGAGGTGCTCTTGGGACCAGCTGACTTCGGGTCCTCAGTGATTTCGGTAGCAATAGTCAAAGTGGCAGCGTTGGCATTATTGTTAGCAGCGACCGATGTCACCTTCTTGTGGCCACGACGGAATGCATTGGCAGAAGGAGGAGGCAGGGGGGCGTGGTCAGAGGGCGTTTCGTTACGCTTGGGGGGCGAGCTGGAACGGTGAGCAGGGACGGCATTCTCGGTGGGAGGAGAAATCTGGACACGGGGAGCGTGTTGAGGAGCCATGTGTGCCTGGGCCTGGGCCTGAACGTGGGCCTGTTGCAGCTGCATCTGCTGCAGCTGAAGCTGAAGCTGTTGCTGCTGCTGCTGAAGCAGCATCTGGGTCTGATCGACATACTGAGGGTATCCCTGATCCATGAAGTACTGGGTCTGACCAGTAGCAGGGTCAACGTAGGCGTAAATCTGCTGAGCCTGACGAGCAGGTTGAGCCTGGCCATAGAGAGCAGCCAGCTGCTGCTGCTGTTGACGGTACTGCTGCATCTGGGGGTTCGAAGAAAGACCCTGGAACTGCTGGGCAGCAGCCTGAACCTCGAGAAGCTGCTGCTGAAGATGCTGCTGCTGCTGAGCAAGATACATGTTGGTATGGACCAGACGTTGGTAGAGATCGGGATCCATGTGCTCCTGATCCTGCTCATCCAGCTGAATCTCGGGAGGGGCCAAGATATGGTCAGGAGTGTACTGGGCAGTCATCTGGGCCAGGGTAGCATAGCTCTGCTGCTTCTGGTGGCCAGCAAAGCGCGGCATGGCACTCTTGGGACCGTTGTACTCGTTGGAGCCTGTCGTGAGCGAGCTTCCGCTGACATTGCGAGAAATGGCAGGCTTGTTTCCGGTGACAGGAGAGCTGGGATAAGCAGCTCCAGTAGCGGTCTTGGGAGCAGTACGCAGACCAGCAAGCATGTGTCCACGGCTAGTGCGGGGAGTGGGGACAGCAGTATCGTTGTGCTCAGCAGAACGGATGGTGTCAAACGAAAGAGGCTTGACGTTGGCGCCGCCACGACGGGAAGCTAAACCCGAGGCCTGAGCGGGAGTGAAGGTAGACATTTGAGCGAGACCGCCTGCGTCCATGGCTCGAATTTGAAGTAAAGAAAGAAAGAAAAGGGATTGAGGTCTAGGCTTAAATGATGGAATGATAGACGCACGAAGAGTCTAGATAGTCGGTGAGGATAAAAGAAGCTCAAGACTAAACGAGATCAAGTAGCTGTGAGCAGCAAAAGCTCGATTACAGAACAGAATTAATGCTGATGGTGTGCAAAGGTAGGCTTTGTATGGTCTCGTCCGGGAGACAACAACGAAAGCAAAGTCCTGAGACTGAAATATGGTATCGTATGGGTGGAATCGGGTGGAAAAAAAAGCAATATGGCAGCAAAGCTGAAAACGAACAAGGAAAAGAAGGCGGAAAAGAGCTAGAACTGTGTTGGTTGAAGGTCTATACCGAAGAAAAGAAGAGAAATGAAAAAGAAAACAGGACAGTGCAGTGAAGTGCAGCTAAGTGGGAGGACACTGAGAAGTCCAAAGGCACAAATGCAGGTTGTAGAGAGTCGACAAGCGAGGAAGTACTTCGTAAGATGTGAAGTGGGTGGCGCAAAACAAGATATTGGAGATGGTTCGAAGTGGCAAGATTGGCTGGCGATGTCGAGAGCTTCACAGCAGACAATGCGAACGGTATGAACAACTGAACGGCAATTATGTATGGATAAGAATGAAACACGATGGTAGAAGGAGAAGAAAAAGAATGTGCACTGTGTACAGGCAATTAAGAAGAGAAAGAAAACGTTGAGTTGATGCAAAAAAAAAAAGTGGTATCCCAGGAAAGGTTGCTTGATGGCCACGGCGGTCAAGAGAGGTTGATGAAATGAGAAGAGAAGAAAGAAAAAAAAGCGAAAAGAATTTCGAGGTCTGGAAGGAGGCGAGCTCGTAGTGGGCCGCTTGTATTTTGTTGTTGGTGCGTTGTTTGTTGTGTGCCTGTGTGTGTGTGTGTGTGTGTGTCCGATAGGAAACCCCCAAGATGTGATGCGAATGGGTGCGTATTCTTATAATTGACGAGCGAAAACGATAGCAGAAGACGAGCTTGTGGTAACAGGTCGAAAAGAAGAAAACGGTGGTAAACAAAGTACAGACAATGAGAAGACGGAAAATGCAGAAGTTAAGGTTGGTGATCTTTTAGAAAGAGAAGAAAAAAACAACGACGCCGACGATACAAGCTCGCACGAACGAGGAGAAAGAGAAAGAAGGAAGAAGATGGGATGGTGAGTAAAAGAAGATGGAAGAAGAAGAAGAAGAAAAAAAAAGAAAAGGAAGAAAAGGAGAGAAATTTTGGAAAGCAAAAATGGTGGAGGAGGGGAGGAGAAAAGGAAAAAGATGCGATGGAAGGAACAGCACTAAACCACAGCTCAATAGCCCTTCCCCCCCTCAAAAGATCTGGCAAGAAAAAAATAGAAGTCGCAGACGACACGCGGATTGGATGGCCAAATGGGTGCGGTGGAGACAGGGATCCTGGGCCTTGGGGGGTGTCAAGGCAGAGGGGTTTGGGGCTGCAGGGTGGTGTGGGTGTATCTAGCTTCTTTTTCTCAGTTGACGGTGGTGGCCAGTGCTGAAAAAAAGAGCAATAACTGAACAACAGACAGCGAATGTTATCGCCTGGCTGGCTTCACTTGTTTTTCTTTTTATTTCTTGGGCCAATGCGAGGCCTAGACGAAGGATGTTTTTGATCAAGTTGGCTGCCAGTTCTCTTCAGTCCGGTAGGAGAGCCAACCTGTGTTCAAAAAAGCGCCCCGCCAGCTCAACGTATGCTGGTCGTAAGTGACTCCCTCTCAAAGCTGTGGAGCGGTGGAGCGGTGGAAGTAGGAGAGCTGTGTTCCAGGGGTGGGCCAAGGACAGAAGATAGAAGGCAAGTGCAGGTTAAGTCGGCTGTGTGTATCAGTCGTAAGCCGTACGGGCACACTAGGTTTTTTGAAACTGTACATAAAATTCAGCGCAGTTGGCGTTGGCAGACACGAACAGAAGCGAAGAGAGAGAAAAAGAGGGCAGGCAGTCTTAGGAGGGCAGGATCAGCCGCGGCCTCAAGCAACTGCCAAACGAGTTCTTACTCAAGTTTCCCCCTCCCTCCCTCCTTAACTCAAGCAACAGATAGCAAAAAGGCTACAAACTGTTTGGCAAGAACCCCAAAGATAACATGACAGAAAATAACAGGGTGGCTGTCATGGCCCAATCACCAAGCGTGCTTGTCTCTATCGCGTTTATCTTCTTCGTTCGTGCCTTCTGCAAGTAGCAGATCCCCCAGTGTGGCTATATCTGCAACAACCACATGCCAAATCGATAAATTCACCACTGTGCCTTTGTACTTAGGTGTACGACAGAACATCACTGCAGCAGTTCGGGCAGCAAATCGACTTCACTATAGTCCGCAGTACTCTTCTTTCTCCTTGTCTCCCTGCCCGTGCAATGCTCCAATTAACAGTCTTCTCTATTTTAACTCCAAGTTATCTTGATATTCGCCGCTCCGCCTTCCACCTGACAGTTGTTCTATTCTCTCTTCCTTCCGCTCACAGGGCAGAAAGAATGGCACAGGCAAAGGAGACTTGCGAAATGAAAAAAAGAAGAAAAAAAGACTTTATTTCTGTCTCTTTCTGCCTTCAAATCAGCCCTAACATGAAACCCTGGGCTCATGGAAGAAGCCTGGCCACCTACAATACATGGAGGTGTTCTCTGTCGACAAACCTCGACACATCCCGAGGTTGACCGAAAGTATCCTACTGGTTACATACAGCACAATGGACATGCATGCCCATAGATATCAACCAATGAGCAAATAGAACCGTCTTGGCCATGGGCTACGAGTGAGCCTAACAGCAATCTCAAGGGTCCAAATGGCCCAGAATTAGCCTAGTGTAGTGTAGCCAATCCAATGCTTTTCTTTCTTTTCCAGGGGGGTCTCGAGTTCTTTTTCTCCTAGAACTTCTAGCCCATCTTCCATAACTCGCAGCAAGCTTGAACCTAACCGAACAGAAGAGATGACAAAAAAGCGCATGAACAACTCTCTCAACTTAGCCTCAAGTCCAGCCAGTTTGTCCTCGGCCGCTAGGGTTGCTTTCTGATCTACGCACACCCCACCCCTCTCTCCTCCCTTCTCCTCTTTCTCCCCTCTCCTCTTCCCTCTCGTCCTAGTACACATCAAGTCAGGTTTGGTGGCGGGCTGGCCTGGCCTGGCCTGTCCTGGCCATCAACAGCAAAGGTGCGAAAATAGCAGCAAGACCAGACTGGCCGGCCGGCTTAGTCAGTCCCGCGGCTATGAGAAATGGCCTCCCACTGCATGAAACAAAAATAGCGGCTTGATCTTGGTTGAGTTGTATTTTGTGGCCGTCAAGGCATTAAGTCGATCAATGGCGAGCGAAGTGGAGAACGCGACGCCCATCCAGCCATTATATTATCGCCACAGGCATAATCGCGGCTATTGTTCTCCTCGTACGAGTAATAGTGTCGAAGGCGATGGAAGAGGAATAGGCTGGAGGTTTGGGCCGGCCTTTGTTGTAAGAATAAAAATGGATACAATTCGCTCATGTCAATCTGCCTGAAGCTGATGAAAATCTCTTGAGCCTCAAAAGCTCGGGTCTAATAATAAGTTGGTTGATGCTGTCAGAACTGATTGTTGCCCTAGCCAAGATTTATTCATTGAGGAAAACAATAAAAGACATGATCATACGCTTGTTTTCTTTGTTTACGTGAGATGTCTTATTGTGGGCTGACTGATGAGTCGGCTAGGGTTAGTCATGATGATAACCCACGACCAGCACTCACGTCACAAAACAACACTTCAAATTCATCCGTTACATGCGGACTTGTTGTCCGTGTGCTTCGTTTCCATTCCATGTATCTGCTTACTGGCTTCCATGAAGCTGCCAGGTCAGGGTCAGATCTCAGAAAGCCCCGAGGCCACAAAAAAAAACAAAGTGCGATCCGCTTTCTCGTGTTTCAAAGAAGCCAGAGGAGAGCGTGTTTTGTTACTTCAATCTACCGCGTAGAATATGTGGCGATGAAAGTATATCGCTAGCACGGCACAGGCCGCGACCCTTGAAACAGAAAGTAGCGATAACATGGGGCTTCAGTGCCCAGTTGCGAGACCTTGTTGAAGTTTTGCAAGGCCTTGCAGGCTAGGCTGTATCTGAAATTAGAACGGGCCAGACAAAGCCATTAGCCGTTGTGATATCCGCATTTTATCCCCCACGAAGCCCGCCGCAGCTTGAGGAAGAAAAGAAAAAGAAAAAAAAACAGCAAAAGTGGTTCTTTTCTCTGTTTCTTTTCTCCCTCCGTGTGTCGATGCTTCCCTCTTGTCTTGTCCTCACCTCAGCCTTGCTCCCACTTTGGCTATTTATAACTCTGGCTTTTCTCTCTTCGGTGGGGCGGCGGGTTTTTCCATCGTTTGAGAATGGGTTCGCTTGAAGTGCGTCAAATGGCGAGCAGACGGACGAACGAAATCAAGGACTTGTGCAGCGGCCAGCTTTACGAGGGCCAAGCGTGCTGGGAAAGAAGAGGGAGAGATGATATATGGGTAGGCGGATATGTACTATCGTATGTATGTATGTATGTATGTATGTGCGTATGTGTGTGCGCGTGTACATGCACCAAAAGAACCGGATTTTGTGTGTCTACGTCTGCATGTTTCATCCTCTCTTCTCTTTTTCGTTCTGTTGCCCTCTCCCCCCTTTCTCCCCTTCTCGAACCTGCTCCATCTCTCTCACATCCAGCTTTCTCGATTTTGTAGTCCGCAAACTATTGAAACTCAAGGATGACGCATGATGTGCACACGCTGTTCCTTCCAAATGAACCCACCAAGCCAGGGTTAATTCTGCTACTACCCTTAGACCCGTGATTTGTTTCTTTAGCTGGCTTCACCCAGACTCGGGTTCTCTGCCCGAGCGCTGGTTGGGAGAGAAAGAGACAGATAGAGGCAATGGAGTGGCCGGAGGCAACTGCAATTTCGATTATCCTAGGGCTAGTCAAGCTGTTGTCGAGCTAGCCGATAACCTGAGAGCCGTGAGCCTATATGACATGCAGAGCAGCATGTCCTAGTGTGGCCACGGAGTGGGCAAAGCGTGGGCTGATGGCACCTTTGGCTGTCTCGTTTTCTCGGTTTCCCGTTTTTATTTATTTCCTTTTTCTCTTCTCTTTTTCACACAGCAGAATCTTCTGGTTCGGCCACTGCTCGGCTGGCAATATTTCTCGTTGTTGCGGAAGGCCTGAAACCGGTTGGGTGTCAATTGTGGGGAGGAGGGCCTCTGCGCTGCCAGCCTCACCCACCCATTGGCGAATGGTTACTTCTTTGGAAGCCCTAACTGGAGGTACTGGGCTACTAGGCTACTAGGGCTTACGGCTATGGTCCAGAAAGGAAAAGGGAGGCCGGCGCAGGAAGAAGAGCTTCACTTCACCTCCTCTATGCTATTGTCAAGATGAAACATGGGGGAGGGGGTCTTTCGACCAGCATTGCAGAACCCCAAACCAAACAGGACAAAGTCTTCGCAAGCCCGATGGCACACTACTATCGTCACGCACAACTGTCGTCACAGGTGTAGGGTTGTCCCTAGGCCAGGCCAGGCTTGCTCCCACGCACAAGGAAACAAGGCGCAAGGGCCAGGGCCAGAGCCAGGGCAAGGGCAGCATCCACGGAGACAAGAAGGGGGCCCTGCTGTCGAACTTGTGTCTACAAATCTACAGGGCTTGAATAGGCCAAGCCCTCGAACAAGCTTGCAAGAAAGGGATTGTTGTGTGTGGCTGAGCCTGTTTTTCTAAAACATCTGTGCGTACACCACCACACCATCTACCCCCTGATGATCTTGTCCTTTCTTTGGCAATAACTTGTTGGGTTCACGGGTGCACCTCTTTATTTCATTGTGTGTGCGTGTGCGTTTGCGTTTGCATTTGCGTGTGCGTGTGTTGGTGAGGAAGGAAGTGAAGATTTTTTCTTTCTCGTTTTCTTCTCCTCCTTTTTCTGCCCGGGCGTGCCTGATTGGCTCAAGCAAGAAAAGATAGAGAGAGCCTGGACGATAAAAAGCTGTAATGCCATGTCCACGTTCCCCTTTGACACGGGGTTGAAGCTTCTTTTTGTTCTTTAAATTCCAAGCAAGCAGGAAGACGAACTGCCATCGTACATTGTTGGTATTGAGTTCCTCCTCCCCCCCAACGCGGGGCTTCGGGTATTTTATCGTGTACCTTTTTTTCTTCTTCGATTAGATTAGGTCATCCTTATATTCACCGAGGTAAACACCAAACACGAACAAACCCTGCAATATGTGACTACACACACGCATTTAGCTTTTGCCATCTCGGAACAACAATTGCACACCACCTCTCGACCTCCTCACCGGAAATTCCCTTGGAGAGCTGAGATTAAGCGTCAACACATTGCCTTGCACAACATGCAATGCAAGCCCCATCCCATGGCCGTCTTGCCGCCCCTGTTAAAAAGCCAACAGCCACCAGGCGAAGCCAGCGAGAATCATTCCGCGGCAGGGCGTCAGTGGCGTAACGCGTGCTGCTCCGTGCGGAAGTACATGCCATGCCATACACGTACAATACAATACAATACGTACAGGTGCATAGCTAATGCTGCCATGCCATGTTATGCACATGCAGCCTACAAACAAACGGCACCTTCGGAGGATACATGCATGAGGAGAATACATGGCCTGGACGTACTCTGCAGAGCCCTTCCTTACGAATCAGCGGCAGGTGCTTGTTCGCTTGAATACCCAACAGACCAATCACGCTGCTGGTAAAGCAACAACACTCTGTCTATTAGCGATGGCACGAACTAGAAGCCTTCATGTCTACTAATCTTTGGTCACGAGTTTATGCCGAGACGCCATTAGTCAGACTGCACTGCCAGCTTGCATAATGCAGCCTGTGTTGCTCACCAGATCAACCAGAGATGACGAGAGGCGCATGAAGGAGATCGAAATATGCAACGCAGCATGCAAGTTCTACACCGAACGGCGCTTAAGGTGACCGCCCTCTCCTCTATGTAGTATCCGAGCCAGCGTGGTGATTAAGCAATGCTACCCGTCGTAATGACCTAATCAATGTGTAATGTATTAGCATCGAAACATTCTATGCATGTGCATGTCAATAGTTCACTGCTAAAGTGCATTTTGACCAAGACAAGAAGTAACTCTGTATATGGCTGCACAGAGAACGGAAAAGATGCCAACGTACAGTACGTTCGGTGTCGCGAGTCTTACTTTTTACAATAAACACGCATCGTGTTCCATGGTTACACACAGCGTAGATTAGCCCGAGACGTCAGCCATTTTCCGAATCGAAGCCAGCAGCAGCAACCCGCGCATCCGGGAATCAACGGCCATGCGAAACAGCCTAAGAGAGAGAGAGAGAAAGAGAGAGCAAACGAAACAAGTCATGCAAGACATGATGTTTTTTTTCTTGTCATCTTTACTTGCTATTCGAATCTTGATTTTCCTGACCTGGCCGTCTTTCCCCACCCTCCGTCCCCTGTTGGTGACCTTCTTTTTTCTTTTTGCACCTGCGATCGGCATTAGTCATCGCCACACCCGCTGGTTCTGCTCTTGCATAGTGGGCGGTTAAGGGACCCGCCTGTCTGCTTACCCGCGCACATTGCTTGCCGGCGTGCTTGTATTTGCAACACAATAGCAACATGCATGCATGCATGCATGCAAGTACATGAGTACATGAGTACATACGTACATGTGTATGCACGTTGTCGCTGTGGCTGCCACTACCACTCCCACTGCCACTGGCCACAGGCGGCTTCCTGTATTTTCTTTTATCTGGCAGCCGCGTCTCGGAGCTCCAGGACTGCCGAGACTGCGCAGCCGCTTGCCACAAACAACACCAACAACAGCAAGCCGAGCAGCGGGGCTGTTTCGCGAGCGCCATGCAATGCATGCATACTGTGCGTGGGAGAGGGAGGCTTTTGGTGAGGAGCCGCCGTCTGGCTGGTTCTATGGTATGTCGTAGCCCATATATGCCCAAGGGGATCGCGGAGTGGGGCATAGATGCCGCGCACGAATCAAGTGAGGCTTCTTGTGTGTCTGCGTGGCGCGGACAGAAGCTAGTTGACGATGTGTCAATGCTATGAGTAGACTGCCGGACCGACAGACCGACAGACTGACAGACTGCCCTGAGCTCCGTCGAGTGGAAGCAGTCACCAACGCCCTCAAAACACCCAGTCGCATGAAGAGAGTAGCATGCCCAAACGAGTTACGCAGTTACGCCCTTCCTCATAGCATGCCCGCAGCACGGAGCAGATATCGCAATAGAGGTGGATACCATGGACAGCGCAATCGTAGCAAGAACACTGGCCCTCTAGCAAACACGCCTTAGCGTCAGGCCATGGGGCTGGCTGCCTGGACAAGCTTATCTACCTTGCACAAAGGGGTTCTCGTGTCTTCTGCTTTGGCTTGTGGTGTTGCTGAGTACACACAGTCTAACGAGTTGTTGCCCGTGTGTGACTGTAAGAAGACCAAGTCACAAACAGTGCCCCATAGAATACCATGGAACTCGAAGAAACTTCAAACGTACATCAACTATTCAGGCCATGTAAGAAGAGAGTCTGCAAACACATAACAGTACAACGCTGTAGCACGTTCGAGAGACATGCCCACAAGTATAGATATAAAAATTGGATTACTATGTATGTAGATACCTCAACACCGCTAATTTTAACATGGAGTGTACCCCAGTGATGTGTGTATGTATGTCTATGGATAGGGCGAGCAGTCGTATTGACAAGAGAAAGTAGAAGTGAAATAGAAGAACGAACGAGACAAAGACCATGTATCCTTCTGCCGAGACCAGAATTGCCGTCTGATAAGTTGTAGAGCAAGCTTGGGACCTTCTTGCTTGATAGCACTTGAAGGCATACAGGCAAGAAAAGAAAAGAGAAAACACTGTTGGTAAAGCGACTGAAAACTCAATGGGCCGGTGGAACGAACCACCAGACAAAATAGAGAGGAAATATGAGGACGAGACAAAAAAGAATTCATAT
This sequence comes from Chalaropsis ovoidea, assembly GCA_038407185.1. Taxonomy (NCBI): domain Eukaryota; kingdom Fungi; phylum Ascomycota; class Sordariomycetes; order Microascales; family Ceratocystidaceae; genus Chalaropsis; species Chalaropsis ovoidea. The sequence continues at coordinate 29,643 of JAXHKQ010000049.1, forward strand.
GCATCATGAAGGTCGTATCGGGCTCAAGAGCGGAGGAGCAAAGCTGGAAGAGGCTCAGAGAATGTGTGGTATGAGCTGAACCAGCTTTTCTTCAAGGAGCAAACCAGGCGTTCAGCGAGGTGTGCATAGTTTAATGGCGCTTCTCAGCAGGAGTCACACTGGGACCGTAAGAACCACCTCTCTGGTTGATGCAGCACGAGCAGGGACCGTTGTCGTAGACGACGGTGTGGCGAGTCCATTGCTGGCCCTGGATGTTCTGGCCCTGAATGACCTCTCCGTGGGCATGGCCCGAGGGAGCATCGGCCTTGACGGTGCCGCTGGGCTTGACAGGGTTCTTCTGGGAATCAGACATCTTGGAGTTAATGAATTCTTCAGCGTCTGTGTCTGAGAGATAGTCTGGGTTTGGTTGATGGATAAACTCCGTTTGCGCGGCACAAGTTCCCAGCGTGAAAATGGACTCTGAGACCTCGGGAGGCGTCAAAGGTGGAGGAGGCACGCTAAAGTAGTCTGGAACAATGGTTAGAACGGTGGATGAGTTTCGAGTTTTTTTTTCTTTTGTTGTTCTTTTCAGAAAAGAAAAAAAAGGGGGAGACGGGGAGACACAGGAATGTCTCTGTACGTGACTTACGAGGTTGATGGTGGAGAAGAGGGGAGTTTACAAAATGTCTTTGTAAACGTTGGTGGTTGATGAGTTGTTCGGTTTGGAGCTTGGGAGAAAGAGTTTGGTAATCAAGCGATTGATAGCTGGGTTGGCTTAAGTATCGGGAGAAAAGCGGGTGGGGTTTTGTGGTGTATGTGATTATTGACGGAGAAGAAAAAGGGGAAGAAAGAGAAGATGACTTTAAAGACGAGGAAGACGAAGGAGAGGAAGAATAAGGAAAAGAGGGGGGAGAGGAGGAAGAAGAAGAAGAGGAAGAAATGCTTCTAGAGTTAAGTTTGCAAACCAGCCACCGGGCAATGAGTAGTACAGAAAGAATGGCAAGAGCACTAGGCAACTGCGGTGCAAAAGTGGCAGTTGCGGCCTCAAATTGACCAAGAGATAGCAGTTGTAAGTGGTTTTGGTGACAGTTTTGGCGCTGATGTGGCGGAGGCGGAGGCAGCGTTTGCTGTTGCTGTTCCTGCGGGCTGTAGTGGTGGTGGTGTTGTTGTTGTTGCCGATTTTTCTGGTGCTGCTGGTCGTACAGAAGGGAAGGGACCACAGCAATGGTGGTGGCAGTGGTGGTGGAATCAAAAAGAAGGTCTGATTGATTTTGCGGGTGGAGTTCCAGTTTTGTCTTGGGGGGCATAGAAGAAGTTGAAGGGGAAGAAGAGGAAGAAGGGGAAGGGGCAGAAGAGGAGGAGGAGAAAGTGGTACAAGCAGATGAGGAGGAGGAAGGGGAGGAAACACCCGAAGCAGTAATTTCCGCCGCAGCAATAGGCAGGAGGTGAAAAATGGCAGGCATTGTGAAGACCGAAATGGGCGAATGAAGTGAGTGAGTGTTTCGTTCCTTGTTTTTCCAGTCACATCAAAGAGAAAAAAAGGGCCAAGCTTTGGGTTGCAGGCGGACAAGGTAGTGTATGAATGCGAACAAGAAAGTACCAAATAGGAGCAGAGGCCACACGGAGACAAAGGCGAACCCCAGAAGGCAGGAACGAGCACAGAGGAAAGGTGTAACGTAATGGGTGTAAAGGGGAAGGGGGATCCTTTGTGCCGGTACTTGTTGTCTTTTTTTGTCTTTTGTTTTTCTGCTTGTGCGTGTAAGGCGAAGAGATATATGAGACCAAGAGCAAGACGATGGGCTGGTTCAGACGTCGAAGTGGGTATAGTGATTTTCACTTTCGGGCCGGCAGAAAGAGAGCGCGTTCTGTGCAGGTGGGAGAAGATTGGGACGGCAGCAAGTCGATAGAGCTTGACGGGTTGGTGCAGGAGCCGTGGTGAATGACGACAGCGGAGGTTTATTAAGCCTTACAGCGATGCGGAATGCCGGGTCGGGGTTGCGAACAAGAGACCAAAGCTTTGGATGGCGGACAGGCTTTTTTTTTTGTTCGTCCTAGTTCTGTGACAGGGTTGCAGTCAAGGATAGAGTAGAGAAAGGATTGTTTGACAGTGTCGGATTCCCCTAGGGCTGGCGAGTCAAGCTGAAAGGAGGCCAGCAGGATTCGCTGCTTGGATAGTGGGTTTCGATGTGCAGATTGGCGCAGCAGCCGGTGACAAATAGCGATTCCCCGGGCACGGATGAAGTGTGTATGCAGTACAGAGTGCACAGTACACAGTATGGATGGCTGCAGCAGAGGAGTCAGAATTCGAGGGGTCTCGGTGTGAAGATGGAGGCAGCCAGGAAAGGCGGGAGGAGGTTGGCGATGGCAGCGAAAGGACAGAATAGAGCAGTCTGTTTTGCAGCCGGGACAGACGAAACCAAATGAGAAAAGAGCCGTAGAAGAATGGCAGGGCAAGTCTTGTAGAGAGAAGACACGAGGTACGATGGAGATGGGATGAACGGGACTTACATATTTCTTATATGCAGGAGCAACAGACAGAAAGCGCAATGCTCAGTTTGGCAGTCCAATATCGGCCGTAAACACGATCTCTGTGCGTCAGGAGATAAAAGAGGCGATAAATACAGACAAGGGAGACGAGGAGCGCTTAGAAAAGAAGAAAGCGAAGGAGAAAAAAAGGAAACCAGAGACAGAGTAACGGTAACAGCACACAAAGCAGGACGGTTCAGCTTGCTGTGTTTGTTGTTGTTTTCTTTTTTCAGCACCAGTGAAGCCGATAGAAGGATCACACGAGCAACAAATCTGGAGTCAAGAACAATGAGACGTCCAGATGAAAGGGAGGCGGTAGAAAAGGCGAGAAAAGGGAAGAGAAGTAAGAGAAAAAGGAAGAGAAATAGTTGAAAAAGAAAGAAAAAAATACACAAAAAAAAAGTGGGAAATAAACCCAATCAAAGGGAGGCCAAAGTCAATATATATCAACACCAGGAAACAAACTTCTGAGAAGCAATAAACCACCCAAGCTGAAGTTCCAGATATAAGAGAGAAAAAAGCAACAAATCGGCCGTGAAATGAAAAATGACTGCTGGGCGGAACAAGCCGACTTTGAGGCCTGTAATATCCGGGATTGTGTCCTGATTCAGTCTAGGTGACTAGGGCCAGTTGACCGAGTGCGCTGAAAAAGAACCCCAGTCAAGCTCAAGGTGGGCTGCTATCTGTATGAAAATGCCCGGGGGTGGGGAATGAGAAGGGATCGGGATCAGATGAGATGGAAAGCAGAAGTCGAGTCGAGTTGAGTCGAGGCGAGTGCGGTCTTTTTTTCTGTCTGCGATGGTGCAGAGGAGGAGAGCAGCAAAAATAGCGGTGGACTAGAAGCCGGGAGGGCGTGGAAGAGTATGTCCCGGGAATTCGGGTTAGGGTTATTGATGGTGAGGAGAGGCAAACTTGACTGACAGGAAAGATGGATGGGACAAACACCAAGAAAATCTACACCATGGACGCGGGGAGCCCATCCACACTTATACTGCCACGTCTCTGCGCCTTGGTCAGAACCTGACAAGCATGGGCGTGGCATGGTATGGCATGGCATGGCAAGAGCCGGGATACTAATGCGATATCTGAATAGCTTTCTCTGGGCTCCCGTAGGCTCAGCATTTTAGACTAGAAAGATGCGAGAGGAGACTAGAGGGGGTGGCCTTATGGAATTCTACATCTAGATCTAGGCCCTTTCCTCCCCCCCTTCTCTACCTCTCTTCTTCCCCGTATGGCGGTGTCGAGCAGGAACCCATTCAGCTAGAAGCTAGCCGGTCTACTAACCAGAATAAAGCTGGCTTTGATAAGGAGGGGGGGGGGTAGTTTGTGCGTTCTTGACATGTAGTTCGAGACAATAGAAGACAGGCGCAAGATTGCCACGACGCACCCCTTCCCCTTCTCCCCAAGGCGCTTGTTTGATGGTCTTGGATGGCAGAGATGCCAAAGGCAAGGCAGGAAGTGGAGAAGGATAGAGGGTAGAGGGGGTACAGTATACAGCATACGGAAGCGTGCGATGTGCATAGATGCTAGACCGATGGCCCCGCCTGTTGTAGCTGACTACAGGACAGAGCATAGTGCGCTAGGCTATCCGCGTCCGGGTCTCTCAGCTGGGCTGGACCCGCCAGTCTACCTCGATGCATGCTTTGGTCGGTCAGTCGGTCAGTCGGTCAGTCAGTCAGTCAGTCAGTCTGGCTTTCTCAGCCGAGAACAAGAGCCAGCATCGGCAGACGCGATTAAATTAGCATTGACTCCCATTAACATTAACTGCGTAGCTAGCAGCAATGCTATTGTACATATGTAGTGTAGTCAAGGCTTATTTCTCCGAGCAAGAGCAAGGAATAAGGACATGCTTCTAAGTTGCAGAGGCCGAGCAAAGATAAACCCTAAACGAGCAAGATTTACACGTGGGCCTGGGCTTCTGTCTCTGTCGCTCTCCTTTTCAGTCTTTCTCATTTCAAGTTGTTAGCTGTACAGGCTCCTGAAACCTGTCGAGGCAAACAAGCCAAGGACAGCTTCACCTGAGAAGTCGGCTGTAGTATGAGGGAGGGGGGAAAAAAAGAAAAAAAAGAAAGAAAGTATGTCTTCTGAGATGTCTCATTCTTGCTGAGATGTCGTGCATACTGTTCTCCCGTCTCTCATCAACCTTAACCCACCAACATAACTTACATGTGTACTCGACTATCTACTTGTGTTGGTCCCACTGAAGCTTTGGACCTAGTGGAAAACCTAATACGCAAATTCGAACTCAAATTTTAGAGCTTTCAGCAGCCATTGTATGGAAGCCAGCCAGCATATATTCATCCTTCAGAGACAGCTGCTTATTACTGAGGTTAGGGGGGAGGGGGGCTCTGTGTGCTTTATTGTATTGTATTTACTATTTTACTATTATTTTTCTTTTAGTAGCTATTTTCTCCTTCTTTTTTTTCTTCTTTTTCCTCGTTAGACTCGCAGGCCGAATTAATTTGTTCAGCAGTCGTTGTTTTTTTGTCTTGCAGGCAGGGCTAGTCACGAAGAGGAGGCGAAAGGCGAAAAAGAAGAGAAATAGAGAAAAATAAATAAATAAATAAAAGGGAACGAAAATCAGGTTCAAGCCAATATCAATAAGCCCAAGCTTCTGGCTTTCTTGAATTTGTCATGGAGGAACAGACACAACATGAGGTGAGTACATGCTTGTACACACACACACACACACACACACACAACAAACCCCGTGATGATAGGAGACCCATCTTCCCTTCCTTTTTTTTTTCTCCCTCTTCTCACTCTCAAGGCTAGAAACAGCAGCAGAAAGGAGCACCCAGCAAAAAGTTTAGTAGTGTTCCTCTTGCTGGGTTGAACGTTCTGCGCTGTCTCACTTCGGACCAGGTTAGAACGTGGCCAACCCCCCGATTAGCTTCACGCCTTAGCCTTTATGAGGGTTCTTTATTTTTATTTTTTTCATTCTCTGGATGGCTCTGCTTTTGTCGAGATCAGACGAGGTGCGTGGATTGTGGTGAGGCCAGTTGGAACCTGAGAACCTGAGAACCTGAGAACCTGAGAACCTGAGGACTTGAAGACTTGAGTCAGTCTTGCCCAGCGCATAAGCACACAAGAGGGCCGCCGTTGTCAGCGGATACCGAGAATCAAGGCTGTGGCGTTTCAACACTGCGCCACTTCAGCCCAAGGTACCACTCTTCTTGATCTTCCACCTTTGTTCTTTTTTTCTTCTTTTTTCTTCTTTTTTCTTCTTTTTTCTTTTTTTTTCTTTTTTTTTCTTTTTTTTTCTTTTTTTTTCTTTTTCTTTTTTTTTCTTTTTTTTTCTTTTTTTTTCTTTTTTTTTCTTTCTTCTTTTTTTCTTCTTCTTCTCGTTGGCATTGGAGGACAGGCCAAGGGGCTGCCTGTCAGGACTACATCAGCCATCACACAACATCCTCGTCTTTAGCCCAGTTGACTTTCTCATTGTAGGTCATGGGCATGTCCATGTTGCACATTGTAAGTACTGTGTACATACGTGTGTGCTGTCTGGAATACATCTCCACACATGTATGCAGTGTGACTTGCAATGTGTGTGATGCACATGCTGTGGTACATACATGTGTGGTGTACACAGTATGCCTACGTAGTGTGGCACACACACATCATTGTCAATAGTCTGGCTTCCTCTGCTCTGACAGAACCATTATGCATGCATGCACCAAGTAAGTTGAACTTTCAGTTGAACTTGCCTCGCTCCATGATTCTAGCCCAGGCCGTCCTTTTCCACGGTCAGATTTCCCATGAGGCATCCGTCGTTCGACTTGATGCCTTCACACAGGCCATTTCTTGTAGGATGTGCCCATAACAGATCAGCGCTGCTCGTAAACGCTGGTAGCCGAGCCTCCCTCCAGGCTCACTGCATTGCATTTGGCGCAAACTCGCACGATTCGCCCTAAGCTAAGTCGAGTTAATCCTTGGCTCTTCATGGAGCCCCCATTTCTGAGCACTTAGAGGTCAAGAAAGAATAGAAGACGCCAAGACCCAAGACCAAGACCAAGACGATCAGAAGGAAAACAAAAAAAGAAAAAAAAAGAAAAAAAACAGGCTTGAAACAGGGATTCTGTCTGTTTCTAGGATCCACTCTTCAGCTGACTTGGAAAGAGATAGAAAGCTGAGTCACGGTGTTTAGGGTTAGACGAGACAATCATGACCCTAAGGCTACACACAACCTCAACAAAATGGCAAAACCAACACCAACACTACTGAAGTACTGCCAGCTAACCAACATCCAGCTTCTATGCACACGTGTCTGCTTGTGTTCTTGTGTTCAGTACTCCTTCCCATGCTCCTGATCTGCCCCCATCCCTCAAAGAAAAACAACAACAACAACAACAACAATTGTTGGTGGTTGGTGGTACAGTACAGCCAGTGGCATTTTTGTGTTCCAAGACAGCGCACCACACACTAACGACCAAGACCGACCGACCTGGGAAAAGATGCGCTGGGCAGGAGACGGGGCGTCGGGGCCAAAGGCAGTCAGTCTCTGCATCCATATGACTCGTTGACGCAGAACGAAAAGGGTGTCTATGGCACAGCACTATGCATGCATGTGCATCATAGAATGCGCTGGCGTGTCTACGTCATGCAGTACAGACGGGACAGAACGACCCGCGCCTGGTCGGTGGTATGCAGCCTGGCAGGAAGTTGATTGCTCGTTCGATACACCGCCCCCTGTGCTTCTTTTCCATATTCTGGAACGCACTGACAAGCAGCGGCTGGTTCGGGAAAGGCTCGGTAGAAGCTGTGCCGAAGGGCCTGGCCAGAAGAAGCTTGCCCCCTCTTCTCAAACTCCTCGGTTCGTATTATCAGCTTGACAAGAAGGCCCTGCCAGCCTAGCTTCATAGCAAGCTGGCAAGGTTATAGAATGAAGCTGTCAAGGCGTAGAGAGAGTCAGCCTTGAGCTGTTTCAACATGCCAGATCTCTTATTACAAGTGATGACGCCCCCTAGGCGAGGGTTAGCATTTAGAAGAAAAGCAACGCATTTGATGCTGCTTGCTCAAGAACGAACCAGCTGAAAAGTGCAAGAACAGCTTCATGTTAGAGAGTGACAATAAGGGAGACGAGAAGAGATGATATAGAGGGAAAAGGGAGGAGGGAAAAGAAATGGGAAACATTTCCTGGCTGTAGTGACTTACGTCATGCCATGAGCAGCCATTCTCTACAGCAATAAACTTCTACTTAAACGGGCAAGTCCCACCTCTTGCTTCAAAGGGTTGCAATGCCTACAGACAAGTACCAAGTCTCTTATTTTGAGGTTGGTGCGTTTGCATGTAAGTACATTGTACATGCGTTCATGTGTGTGTGTATGTGCGTTGCGTGCGTTGCGTCCGTCCGCGCGTGTGCGCCTGCGCGTCTGCATGCATGCATTAATTATCCCAAGGAACTACCTAGCATGGGGCCCGGCCTGCATAAAGTTCAGCTGCCACAGAGCTCGTCACTGACATCATCAAACAGCTGTCCCGACCCCGGTTCAGACCCTGACCCGGGATATATGTCTTGACAGCAAACGCCTGCAATGTGAGCGCGAGGTCTCTGGAAGCGATGGCTCAGTGGCCAGCCATTTAGCTACAACCATGTATGAGCTGGACTTGCATAGGCTTGTCTTGATCGACGTCGGAACCCAAGTTGCCAACTCATGTGCAGATACGCATGTAACTAAGCATGCACAGGTACTGAAGGATGCCTTGTGAGATGGCGGGCAACGGCCCAGCTTAGATTGTCGCCATGTATGATGCATCATGACAATCGATCTTTCTCTTCTTGTTCCTTGGGATTTCAGCTGAGCAGAACAAGATGTATGTGTGTTCATTCCGATCCCTAAACTCGATAAATACTCACACCAACCCTGATCGATGATGCACACTCACTCTTCGGCTTTTCCATTTCCCCTCTTTGCCGTCTACTCGCAGCAACATTCCCCGCTGAGGGAGCTTTACGCTTGATGCGGATGCAAGGGATGCGTGAGGTTTGAGCAGAGTCAAGGCTGTTTTGGATAAAGTGAGTGACAAAAGCTGGTGTTTGATCCTTGTGGTTGGCTGCATGTGACTGAGTCGACATAGAGACTACGTACGCGCGTATGTATATACGTGCTTCCATATGAACAAGTCGGTTATCTATTTGCACAGGTCTAGTATGTGTACATCACGAACAGTCTTGTTGTTTACTTGGACCAAAGTAAACATCCCGCCCTGCGTCATTTAATTGGACCACTGTCCCTGCTAGCGAAATGCCAAAACACTATCGATACAGCCCTATCCCGCTACAGCTTGCCAGCTGTAGCCCAGCCTGTAGACTGGGCCTAGGCTAGGGTCAGACAGACTTCACACGCTGATTCTTCATGTTGAGGGGGGTCTTTAGCGCTGCTGTGCTACGGGTCTTAATGTATACCAAGTGCTCTGTAGGAAGTACAGCATAGAAATGTGCTATCTGACATGCAACTTACACGGGAACGAGAATGTGACAGGATTGGCTTTTTGTTTCCTCGTATCCATACGAACAGTAAAATACTTCGAATATCAGGGCATGCTTAAGCACATACGAGCACCCGAATGGCTACTGTCTGTCGGCCTCCATATAGTGGAACAGAGGTACCGAGATACTTGGACACGATTCCGCCCATTTAAACAGTACGTGTTCTTTCCCAGCCTCTTGATTGCTTTCCTCTTGCTCAAAATGGTAACGGGGAAGATGGGGTAACATGTTCCTAAAGGGGCATGTACATACGTGTAGTGACTTCCATGTGAAAAACTTCATATCAACATGTACGCATGTAACTACTCTGAATTGCTTCAACCTATCTACCAGTCATCTTCACCATCGCTGCATGCCATAGTATATCATGAGTCAGCACATACAGCTCCACCACATCCTCTAATCTCTGTCATATCTCCTATCCAGCGGCCATTCCCAGCCCTCCGGAGCCACATCAAACAAGTCCGGGAACACATCGTCCGTATCCATGGGAGCATTGAATCCATGGCATAGATTCAACCTTGCATTGGACATCTCAGCCGGAGCATCTCGTGAAGAGAAAGACATGCCAGCGCCCGGGTTGGTTTGCCTAACTAACCTTGTCCCGTTCTCCTGGTTGTTCCATCGTTGCATCTCCGACCGAGTCGGCCACTTGGACGTGGTGTTGACTGATCCATTGTGGTTGTAGTTGATGTCCGAATCTACCATCCATCGAAGCTCATCCACTGGTATAATTGGTGGCGTCAATGGGTCACAGTGAGAGATTGCAGGTGGCCAACGTGGCTGAAGGCTATTGTCATATCGAGATATCGCTGACGAGATGAACGCACAGATTGCCGGTGCAGGGGATCCAGTTGGCATTGGAGACGGCAGACGTGAAACTCGCGGGGAGATATAAGGCCCAGAGGACGATCCGTCTGCTGATTTGTTCCTGAATGGCCCACCGGGGCCCCGAAACGATGCTTCGGGCATGGGCGCCTCTGCCTGACGAGGGTAGGCAGCCGGGATGATGGGGAAATTGGGCGACAATTGCGGTATTCGGCCACGTTGTGCTGGAGAGTCTGGCGGCGTTATATCTCTTGGCGTCGATACGGGGTTTGGCAACAATGGTGGCAAGGCTTGCGGGAGGGGAAGAGGCAGATTTTCAGGGAGCTGATGTTGACGAGGCGGCAAGCGAATACTGCAACTCGGCACCGAGGTTGGGCCCTTGCGGGCTCTTATCTGTATGGCACTTCTGTGACCACTGCCTGCCATAATCTCTCGGATATGGATATGCTCCAGGCGGGCCCTGGCTTCCCCGTCTCTTGCTGCACGGGCTTCGGCAACGGCCTGCCGCAGCTTGCGGCCCATCTCCCCCGTTAACCGCAGCCCCGCGGGATGTCGGCGTGTGTGTCTGCGCTTCTTCGGTGTCTTTTGTCTGCGGGGACGAGAATGTGGTAGGAATAACGATAGCTGAGGAAGGTTTCTGGCTACAGACTCGGACTCGGGTGCTTGTCCCGCCTGGCTGCCCCCGGGAGACGATCCCCCGCTTTGGGGCGATGGCGTGCGGTCAGGAGTCAGCGACAGAGCTGGAGCCAGTGTGGGCAGTGGGAAGAGAGGCGACGGCTGCAGCGTTGGAAGCAGATCCGGAGGACGAGCCACAATTGCGGTGCTTGGTGAGGGACAGTCTAGGCGTGTTGAGAAGACAGGACACAAGCTCTGTCCAAGTGAGTGGCCCTTGTGAGTACGAGGTGAGTATAGAAAGAAACAAAAAAAAAAGAAGGCTCGGGTGGTTCATGCTCATGATCGTCACGCACGCACTATGTGAGGCCATGTACTAGAGAGCATTCAAGGCAACGCAGCCCTTTTATATTACGCTCTGTATTGAAGAGACGAAACTCGCCTTTGTTTGTACTGGATATACTTGGTTTCCCCCCAATCTTCCTGCAAACGATGACGAAGGCCGTGATGAGCCTCCCCTACGATACAGAATTCAGAGGGGTCAGCATAAGGCACACTGGATGAAAAACATGGTTGAGGGGATGGAATATCCAGACGTGTTGCTTGCTTGGGGGAAGTTGTAAAGAGAAGTGACTGGGATGATACATCAGATGCAAGGCAAAAACAAAATCCTATACATCGCCGTTATGTCTAGATTAACCCAAGAAAAGAGGAAAAAGAGAGCCTGATAAGAGGAGAGAAAGAAGAACACGAGACCAAGAAGACAAGACGCCAAAGAACGGGAAATAGGAAAACAAAGTCGCCTCGGAGTTGGTATAAGAGAAGAAGCAGCAAACGGAGAAGACGAAGAAGAAGAAGGAGAAAAAGAAAAAAAAGAAGCCGTTGTGGAAGAAATGACCCAGACAGAGCCACCCGCCCCTCATCGGCTACAGCCGGACCATGTCCATGCGCTCGCCATCTTCCGGCATCCCCATGCCAGGACCAACCATCTGCTCGTCCTCCTCCATCATTTCAATCAGATCGTCAATGTTCTCATCAAGCACGCCCGCGTCCTGCGCATCCAGGCAGTTGCGCAGAAGCCGGCGATACTTCTCAATCTTCTCGCCCGTGCCCACCATGCTGAGCGCATCGACATAGTCGGCCTCGGCCTGCGCCTCGTCCTTGATGGCCTGGCCCAGGCTCCTGGCCAGCTCCAGCTTGGTCTCCATGGCGTCGTCGGCGGCGGCCGCCGCCACATCGCCGCCCATTCTTTTTAGTTCCTGGTCGACTGTGGCCTGGACCTGCGTGCCGTTGCGGTGGCGGACGAGCTCCAGCAGCTCGTGGCGGGCGCGCGTGGCTTCGCCCATGACCTTGGCGGCGACTGCGTCGGGCTCGAGTTGCGATTCCAGAGTATGGATTTCCTGGTTGACCATGTTCGTCTCGGTCTGGGTGTTTGCGAGGATCTGCCGCGCTTCCTTTTCGGCCTGGTCCTTTTCAGACCACTCGTCTTCAAAGTTGTGTGCCATGCTTTGGAGCTTTTCGAATATCAGGGGGGTGATGCTCGAATGCACCGTCTTGGCCGCATTGGATTGGTAGGTGGCGCCGAGCTTTTTGTTGGATCTGTCCATGGCGAGCCACGGGTTCTGCGAGTCGGGGCCAAACGGGGAAGATGATCGTTGTGGCACCCGCTCCTTGTCCTTTGTCCGTGAGTTGAGCTCCATAATCATCTCTTCACCAGTGATGCCCTCCACGTTTGGTATGTCCATAGACGCGTTGCGTCCAATCAGAGAGCGAATGCACTTCCGCGCATTGCGCTTAGCTGCGAGGTGAATGGCTGTGTTCCCGTCATTGTCTTGGGTGTCAACCAAGCGTTGGACAAACGCCGGATCATGGGCTTCCTGAAGCTTGTTCAAAATATGATCCAGGTAATATCTCGAACATGATTGACCAGTCACTCTGTCGTTTCTGAGAGTGGCTGCATGGTGAATCACAGTGGCACCAGTGACATCCCGCAAGTTCACCGTATCCCACAGTTCCTTCATTACGGCGGGGAATGTGTCTCGCTCGAAGCAGTTGGTAAAGGTCACTGAGCGCATGAAGGGTGTCTCGCCTCTTGAGTTCCTTGTGTCCAGAGATGCACCAAACCGCTTGAGTTCTCGAATTACTTCCACGTCTCCCATGGCACAGGCCCAATGCAGCGCCGTATTTTCGTCCGTGTCGATTGTGTGATCGGCCTGGAAATTTGGCGGCGGGTCAGGGCGACGTGCCATTTTGCCTGTCTTTTCATCGCGCGAAAGCAGGAAGTAGTCCAGCAGTTCATCACCATAGACTGCATGCTGTTGACGTATAAAGTCAAGGTTCTCGTCCCGCTTGCGCTTTCGATGGCCGGTTCCAGGTTGTGATGCTTCGATTCGTTCGTCGTCTGCCACAAATGGCACTGAGATCACTGTAGCATTGTCGGGGATGTCGTCTTCGCGAACAATATCCATGGGGTCAGCCATCAGCTCGGGGGGAGGGGCGATGATGGGCGATGGAGCCACAGGCGCTACGATGGGAGGGGCCGCCGCAGCAGCTGTCGCTTCTATACAAGCCAATCAGTCAGTCAGTACGGTCATTCCCGAAGCACACCACATCTGCAAGAGGTTAAGCCGGAGACACTTACTCCACTTAGGAACAGCAGGCCGTTTTGGTTGCTTTGGCTTGCTGGTGTGCCGTGGTGCAGGCGGGGGAGGCTCGTCTCCGCCAACATACTCGAAGATGGGCGCCAGCTTTTCGTATGTGTTGTTGCGTATCGCCAGCGTCTTGCCGTTCTCGAGGGGAATCCAGGTCCCTTGGTATTTGCCATAACCGCCTTGAATCTTCTCATGTGTATCTTTTTGGACTTCTCGCTCGAGGATTCTAGTTCGTGAAGGCTTGTCAAAGCCTGCAGCCTTCAGGATGTGTGTTGCATTGATCCAGTTGTCGAGCTGCCGCCGCATCACGCTCTCCTTGAGCTCAGGTCCATAGAGGAACTCGAAAACGGGAATCTAGAGAGCCAGGGATAGGCCGTTGTCAGCAAACGAAAGCTTGTGCATCACCAATCGCCGGGGAAATATTAGGGTTCAAACATACACCGCTATAAGTGGCACTGTAGATGCCATCATAAGCTTTGGCTGCCATGCCGAATGGTTTGCTGGGGAGTTTTCCCCTGATTAGTTGCTGGAAGAAAAACAGGAGCGGATATGCAGACAACGAAGAAAAAGAGAGAGGGCGAGAGAGGGAGAAGGCGCAATTGGGTGAGGATGTCCCCAACGAGGCTGAAGCTAAAGATGGATATGCAAATGCGGATACGAAAATGCGCCACTAAGAAAGTTCGCGATGGGCTGCATACAAAGATCACGATGCCATCTACGCGTAAACGCAATGAGTCGAGAGGTGCGATGGGATTCAATCAAGCATAACACGCGAAGGCGACGCGTCTCGGGGCGCGCTGGGGGCGTCGACTCCAAAAAGCTTTAGTGGGTCGCCAATTTGGCTACTTTAGGACCCGTGTCACATGCCAGGTCACGTGCTGTCCGAGTTTCTCGGAGGCTATCTTGGAACGAACGTCTTGTACTGCCGACATGACTCTGGCCTGGTGGTTTCATTGCCGGATACATGCGATTGGCTACTGCTTGAGATCGTCGTCTCTGCACCCGTCCGACCAGATGACCATGTTCGTGGGTGCATCTTCCATGCTGTAGAAGAAGTCTCTGATCTCCCTGTCTGTATACCTCAAGCTGAAATGCATGAGCACAAACGTCGTTTTGGGCCATTTTCTAATAATAGGTTCAATATCACCCCAGTAAACGTGCTTGGTCTTGCGTGCCTGGGCGATATGCTTCGGGTACAAGAAACTACACTCGACGATGACGACAGGGATTCCGTCTTCGAGCCACTGCGGCTCGGCCTCCAGAGGCTTCGTTGTCGTATCACCGCAAAAGGCGAAGATGTTTGCCTTGACCGGCGCCGTGATGTCGGCTCCAGACTGGCGCAGCTTCTTCAACTCCGGGCCCTTGAGGCCTGCGTACTCGGGCTTTAGCTTGTTGTTGATCTGCGAGAAGACGTAGCCTATGCACGGCACTGTGTGATCGCAGTCGAATGCCATGGCCACTATGTCCGCTTTGATCTTGCGCAGCGGCAATACGTCGCCGTCCTTCATGCCAAACGAGATGTGTGTATCGAGCCACTTGGGCCCCGGTGGCCCTCTGCTGTCGTCCTCGTCATCTTTCTCGGCGTTGTCGTTCCCGGCTTCCTGGTCTTCCTCGTTGTCCGGCTTGCATGGGCCCACATTGCCACCCTCGTTCATCACGCGGCTGTACATGGCATACGCGTCCATGGCAGACTTGAGCTCGGCGGGGCAGTAGATATCAGGGCAGCGGGTACGACTGATGAAAACCGGGACGCGGCCGGAATGATCCGTGTGCCCATGTGTGATGAAGACTTGGTTGGGGCGGACCTTGTTGACCACATAACCAACATCGAGAACAAGATCCAGCTGAGGAATAATGAATGACGTGTGCCACCCGGCTCGTGAGCGGCCAGTCAGGACGAACTGGTTAAAGGGCTTGGGGAAAGTCCACTCCAATACCTCCGAGCGGGTGGACTGTGGCAGGGCCTGTGCAAACGTAGCAGGCGCCATGATTATCGACCCTGGCGTAGGCAAGAGGTTGGATTGGGTTCCAAAGTTCGGGTGCAAGGAGAGAAGATTGAAGCCAAGGCGGACAGTGAAGCAATGAAGCCAGCAGTTGAGGATCACCGAAAAGCAATTTGATAGCGCGAATTGCGGGGCAGCTGTTGTCAGGTGGCGTCACCTACTGGGTGCATATGTGAAGTGTGGTGCGTCATGATTTGCATCATGCATGCGCTTTGCATTTGACACTGGTAAATGATTCCTTTGCGCAATACAAGTTGGACGGTTTAATCTCTATTAAAGAGGAGAAAATGGCCAAAGTCAAGCCATAACGACGACGTGTAGAGCGTCACGATAATACAGAACAGTGCACGGGGAAAATAAAGAATCATAGTACTACGCACTAGGACTCTCCTTGCCCCAGCGCGATGTCTCATCGCCGTCCTTCCATTCCTTTTCGACGTATCCAATCTCCTCCTTGACTTTGCGGACCGTTTCTTCATCGCCGGTATTCTTGCCCGAGTTGTCGCTGTTGGTTGTGGTAATTGTTAGCGGCTGTTTCATGTACCAAAGACGGGATGTTGACTGTACTAACCTAATCTTGACGGCATGCTTTCCGCCGGCAGAGCTCAGTTTGATGACAATGTTCATGGGGGTTGACTTGGTACCTGTAGACCGGTGAATGAAGTCGTTGGTCAGGTATGTGCCCACACCAAAGGTCGGGACAAAGCCATAATCCTCGGCGATCTTCCTGTATTCGATACAGCGCTCAATGTTGAGTGAGTCGGAAAAGACAATGACCTTCTTGTCCGTGATGCCGGACATCTTGAAGTAGTCCGCCAACACCTTGACATATGTAGCCGGGTCGCCCGAGTCCTGGCGAACACCAGCAAATACATCGGCATAGGTCCTCAGCTTCCCGTCTTGGCCGCGGAAGTTTTCGTTGTCTGAGCCATCAGGGTTCTTGACAGGCAGACTGAACGAGCGGAGAAACTCGGGTGTGCCAAAGGTGTCGGTAAGGGCGATTCCAAGACGGCCGCCAAAGGCGCCGACCCAGTGGCGCAGAGCCATTTCGGTCGAGGTGGTGTAGTCGCCGTGAATAGCAGCGATGCCCATGAACCACTCGTGGGCCACTGTTCCGACAGGGGGGATGTTGAAGCGCATGGCTAGGTGCACGTTGCTGGTCCCCGTCAACTTGCCGGGGAAGCCCTTTGCTGTCGCCTCTTTGCTGGCCCGGACAAGGCCGCGGAAAACCAGGGCCTGGGTGTGGTAATCACGGCGGCGGCGGGTGCCGAACTCGGACGTAGTGCAGCCAGCCTCCAAGAGGCGCATCCCCTTTTCAAAGGCATTCTGCTCCTGGTTTTCGTAGTCCCAGTCCTTGTCCATGAAGCGGAAGTATACTTCAGATGTTAACGCCAGGATGGGGATCTCGTACAGAATCGTATCGCACCAGGTGCCCTTGATGCGGAATTCAACGTCTCCCAGAACAGCGTCGGAGCCATCATCCTCACCGACAGCCACAAAGGTCACTTTGACCTGATCCCGCGGCCGCAGGCGGAAGTCCTTGAGGAAGGCAAGGTATTCTGGTGTGAGATAGTCGCAATGAGTTTTGAGAAAATCGTACTCTTCATTGGTAAGACTGATGTTTCCAAGTTCTGTACAGGCAAGTAAGTAAGATGGTCGGCGATGAGAGAAATGGGGGGAGGCGGGCTCGGGACTCACTCCTTATCTGCTCATCCAGCCATTTGTAAGCCTCTCGCGACAGCTTCTTTTCAGGAGTGCGGTTGGTGAAGGAATAAGTAACAGGTACATCTTTGAAGTACTTGAAGACGGCACATTGCATCGTCAGCTTGTACAGATCGGTGTCGAGGAAGGAGATGACGCCTTCGGGGTACGGTGAAGAGTTGTTGAAATCCATGCTGGGCTTGTCCGGGCTCGGCTGGGCTTGTAACTGTGACTTTCTACAGGGCAAAAATCGATAAATAATGGGGAAATGGGTGTGTATCGGGATTGGACAGCACAGCCTCCGGCGAGCTCAAAACGGAAGGTAGTTGCAGGACGGGTTCTGAAGCCGTGAGTTGTGATTCGTAATTCGTGATTGAGAGTTGATGAGGCTGAGAATGGAGTTCGATTAATGGCGCTAGGGTTGCGTATTTAGTAGTGACTGGAATGACGAAGCAAGGAAGATGTGGGTATTGGTCTTTGTATGATTGGAGTGATTGGAGGGAATAGCACAGAAACTTGGACTGGAACTCGGAAAGCTGGAACAGCAGAGAATTCAAAGGAAACCGCCATCAAAGGTTCCGTCTTGTGTAAATAGCAACTGCATCTTTTGTTTCTGCGAGGAGGGGAGAGAGGGGTACAAGGAAAAGCGGCCGGACATGGAGTCATACGCGAATGATGATGACGATGGAGGAAAAAGTCTTCTATGGATGTGTAACTCATGTCATGACATGATTTTTGCGTTAGAGACGCCCGTGAGTGAGTGAGTGGTGTGGTGAAGAGATTTACTGGACATTGCATTGAACAAGTGGAGATCTACAAGTATGTAGCAATCTGATGCTGTCCACGAATATCCATACACATGTACATGTGTACATATATCTATATGGATGCATGTTATTTAGTACTCATATTGTGCGTCTACAGCCACCAATTATGGCGGACAACAAATGAAAAAATAGCCTCCGTGTAGGATTCAAAGTCCCAAGGCTTGATGAACGATAGGAGAATCCAAAACTCTAAGCTTATTGTTTCCCAACTGACACGAGGCGGAAGAACCATTGTGTCGGCCCTTTTGATGGGCGGCAGCCATTGAAGAGGGGATTCATGGTGCAGCACATTAAAATGTACACATGTACACATGTACCCACTACCTGTGGCAATACCAAAAGGAATTATCTTGAAGCATTGACTCTACTAACAAAAGTACGGAATCCCGAGTCCAAATCAAGGTAGAGATACTACTGCAGCACAAGCCGCAGGGAACTGCCGAATGCTCATCAAGGTACAGTGTAACTATGGCTACGTGTTGCTGCCTTCCCGGCGAAACATTTACGGTTAGTGCTGTTGGAATGGATCGGGATGCCGTAACTGCGGGCTGTTTATCACCAGTCTTAAATCCAGTGGAAACAGGCAACTACCTACATCAGTAACTTTTGTGAAAACCTCAACAACTTGACCACTTGGATTACGAAGCAAGTACAAACGGCAGGATTTTTCGCCGCTTACCACTTGCCTAAGAATCTGGAAGTGCGTGTGTAGTTGCATATTTGCATATATAGCCATCAAAACTCCCACGACAGTTAATCACAAGCTTCGTCTCTACTCCATCCAACATCACCAACTAACCAACGCCTCTAAACCTCGAAAATGCCCCTCATTGCGCAGAACGTCAAGCCCCGCATCATCCTGGGTCTGATGACCTTTGGCCCATTAAAGGATGCCGGCGCTCGCATCACCGATGTCGAGGAATACAAGAAGTGCCTCGATACTTTTCAGGTTCGTGGCTACAATGAAGTCGATACAGCAAGAGTCTATATCGCCGGACAGCAGGAAGCTTTCACCCGCCAGGCTGGCTGGAAAGATCGAGGCCTGACCCTCGCCACCAAGATCCTGTATCCCATGAACGATGGAACCAACACTGCGGACAATGTGTTGTCCTCTGCTGAGACAAGCTTGAAGGAGCTTGGAACTGATACTCTGGATGTAAGCTGCCTTGAGACATAAACATTAATAAGCTTTTGACTATGACTTTTGACTATGACTTTTGACTAACAAACTGGCCTGTAGATTCTGTATCTTCATGCTGCGGTGAGTAACTGTCACAGAATCACAGAATGACAAACCATAGCCTCGAAATACTGACTGTGCTCTTAGGACCGAGGCGTACCCTTTGCCGAAACGCTCGGTGCTATTGACAAGCTGCACAAGGCCGGCAAGTTTGTGCGCTTTGGAATCAGCAACTTCACCGCCTTTGAGGTGGCCGAGATTGTCATGACTTGCAAACACAACAACTGGGTGCAGCCTACCATTTACCAGGCCATGTACAACATGATTACCCGCGGTATCGAGCCCGAGCTGGTGCCGGCCCTTCGCCGGTACGGTCTCGAAATTGTGGTGTACAACCCCATTGCCGGCGGCTTGTTCTCGGGAAAAATCAAGTCCGCCGACATGCTCCCTGACGAGGGACGGTACGCCAAGACCAGCAGCACGATTGAGATTTACCGGCAGCGGTACCTGAGGGAGAACAACTTCGCGGCAATGAAGCTGATTGAGGATGTTGCTGGCAAGCACAATCTCAGCCTGATTGAAGTAGCGCTGCGTTGGGTTGTGCATCATTCGGCTCTCAAGGTGCTGGATGGCAACGATGGCATCATAATTGGCGCCTCCAGCAAGGAGCAGATTGACCAGAACATCACCAACCTAGAAAAGGGCCCCTTGCCTGAAGAGGTCGTTCAAGCTGCAGAGAAGGCGTGGGAGTTGGTGAGAGCAAACGGCTTGCCCTATTGGCACAAGAACCTGGAGTACGGCTATGATACCAAGAAGGCAGTGTTTGGAAGCAACTGAAAGGGTAGCAGGCTTAGTGGACGTGGTAGAAGGGGTGGTCCCTTTCCTTTGATTTGCCATGTCGTGTCCAGGGTCCGTTATACTGTTAATAGCGAATAAATACCAGCACTTTGTCACAGGTCACTTGACCTCTTTTGGCTCTGTGTTTGCCCAGCCGCCACTAACAGCTGTCGCAATATTTCCGGCGGGTGTTTGTTAGGGCATGCGTGGCTGACTGATCCAAACCTGCGTTTCACCTGGTACAAGTCCAAGTCGGGCTCTTTTTTATATTTTACTTTTCTTTTCTTTGTTTTGCGAATAACAAAACAACAAACTTTTGACTTGCACGATTTCTAGTTTTTCCTTGTGGCGTTGGTCGCTTTGCTGATATTACCTACACAATCTGCACCTTTTTTTCTTCCATTCATCTCCGCCTCATTTCCCCGTCGGCCTTCTTTCTACCAGCTTGTCTAGATGGCTTGGATACCCAAAGCACCCTCATTAAGCCCATTTCCTAGCAGTCGCTTTTTCCGCTCCGGTGACGTCAATGTGTAAATCGCTCGATAAACCCACAATCTCGCCCTTTCCCAGATCTTCACGAACTCGCTTGCCCCTCGGCTTGACCCACATTGAGCAGCAGCAGCAGCAGCGAATCCAACAGCATTAGATAAATCTCTTTTCCTTTTTTCTCTTTTCTTTGTTCCTTTTTCAACAAGCATTATAGAATGGCAGCCGCCAGTTTGCAGCGCGAGCACTCGGCCGCACCGCTCCTTTACAAGTCGGCATCAAACGCATCCGATCACAATGACCGACTGCACCCGGACCGCCGAAACTCCTCCACCTCCCGCCCCCCTGCCGGGATCACCCTTTCTCGACCGCAGTTCGGCACGCGCCGGAGCTCCATGCGCAGCCGCAGCCCAGCGCTGGCCTCGTCGGCCCGCCGTGAATCGGCACGCACCAAATACACCTACGCCATCTTCTTTCTTGCGCTGAGCTTGGTCTCGTTCACCATCCAGACCGAGCTCTCGGCGTACATCCAGCAAGACCTGGGCTGGAATAAAGCCTACTGCATGATGTACTTTACGCATAGCTCGTGGTCGCTCTTGTGGCCCTGTCAGCTCCTTATTATCCGTCTGCGCAAGCCCGATGTGCCTTGGCCCGTGGTCTGGCGCCGCCATGAGCAGCTTCTGCGCTCGACTCTGGCCATGGTCGAGCTGCAAGACCTTGACATTTCGAAACCCCATCGCCGCTTGCGGGGATGGACATATCTCATACGCACCACGTCAATACTCACCACTGCCCTGACTGTTGCCGGCTTGACTTGGTACATTGCCGTCAACATGACCACGCCTGCCGATTTGACTGCCATCTACAACTGCTCTGCATTTTTTGCATATGCCTTTTCAGTGCCCCTGCTCAAGGAAAAGCTGCGCATGGACAAGTCTGTCGCCGTGATAATCGCCATTGGCGGTGTTCTCATCGTGGCCTACGGCGGTGGCACTAGCAGCGCCGATACAGAGGGGAGATCGAACCGCTTTTTGGGCAACATTCTCATTGGCGGTGGATCAGTGCTGTACGGATTGTACGAGGTGCTCTACAAGCGCCTTGCATGCCCCCCTGAAGGAGTTAGCCCAGGCCGTGGTGTTATCTTTGCCAACACTATCGGCTCCTGCATTGGACTGTTCACCATGCTGGTCCTGTGGTTTCCCCTGCCCATTCTGCACATGACGGGCCTGGAAACGTTTGAGTTTCCCACGGGCTACACCGGCCTGTGCGTCATGGCCTCGGTGGCGTCGAATGCTATTTTTTCAGGCTCGTTCCTCGTCCTCATCAGCCTAACCAGTCCTGTTCTCAGCAGCGTGGCCTCCCTTTTGACCATCTTCATCGTCGCCATCGTCGACTGGATGCTGACGGGCATTCCCCTGGGATCGTCGTCGATTTTCGGAGGCTTCTTGATCATCATTGCCTTTGGCATGTTGAGCTGGAGTACGTGGCGGGAGATGCAGGAACAGGAGTTGCTGGCCGATCAGGACGTTGATGATGAAGACGAGGAAGAAGAGCTGTTATCGACATCTGATTCAGAGGCATAGAAGCTTTCCGGACTGTCTAGATGATCTTTTTTTTTCTTTCAAATAGAGTGAATTTTTTTTTGTGGCTCAGCCATAATTTTGACAATAGAATATGTCTTGTTCGTTTCAAGAAAAAAAGAAAAAAAAACTATGTCTTGGATATAGAGAGACAGAGGGAGGGAGGGGAGGGAGGGAGAATCGTCGTCCTACGTGGGATTATGCGTGTCCTCGGCAATGCGGGGTGCAAAAAGTTGAACCGAGGCGGACTTGAACCGCCGACCTTTTGTGTCCATCCATTCAGAGATGAGTGTTAGACAAACGTGATAACCAACTACACCATCGGTCCTGAGTATTGTTTGTTGGAATGGGCGCCGCCTGATTTGCTTCAAATGACGCCGTCGAAGTTAACTTTGGAGTGAGCAAGTTCGTTCATCCCATTCACATTACTCGATACTCGATGACGTTTGTTTGAGATCATGACGGTTTGTTTATGAGTCTATTCTATACACTGTGCAGGTCTAGAGCGCTGCTTACATAAAGTTAATGCCAACACCAACCTGGAATCCCTTGGCAGCATCCTCGCTACGGCGCAACGCGATCGGCAGGCCAAAGTTCAACTCGAACCGCGCGACGGGGTGCGCATAGACAATTCCCACACCCGCAGCGATGCTGGGCGGGCCGTTAGTCAATTCCGCCAGCGCATTTTGGAAACCATGCATCAGGCCTGGATTTTGTGAGACCTTGTCGCCATTGCGGCGGCCTGAAAGAGCCACAAGGCGTCCTGCATTTGCAAAGGCCTGTAGTCTCAGGGCCGAGTCTGCGCCTCTTCCGGGAAAAGGTACAAGCAGGTTTAGACTACCGGCCGCAGCAATGTCGCCGCCCACGGCATCACCCAGGTCGTGGGGTCCGAGGCCACCCAGACGGAACCCGCGTACATCCGTAGGTCCGCCAAGTTGGAAGCGATCATTGATGCGACTTGGTTTGGCAGTTCCCACGAGGTTCTGCGCCAATGGACAAAGCATGCCAAGGTGTAAGCCGGCTCCAATGGACACACCGCTGCGGCCCTTGATACCGGGGATGGGAATCGGTAGAGCACCTCCGGCATTTAGTTCGGTCTTGGCAAATGAAACATCGCCGCCCATGGGCCCAAGACCGGCCAACTCAACAGCGGAGCGGAAGTGGTAACCGGATTGTGGTAGGTTCGGGTTGTCACGGCACTCGCGGGAGAATGTGTGTTTAAGAGCGTTTTTAAGAGAGTCGCCTGCATCATGACGAACTGTGGGTGATGCACGCGGACCAAGACCAGTTATTTGGCGCCACATGCTGGTGTATTCGACTGAATGAATGTCTCTTTTTTTCGAGAGCCATGAGAGTCTAACAATGCCGCCATTCAAAACCTCTTCATGTGAGGCCCACGACTTTTCGGTCACCGATGACAGCCCGTCGAATGCTAGACGAAAGTCGGGATTGCTGAGCAGAGGCATGCTCAAAGAGGCGTTGTAGGCAGAGCGTGTGCGCGTACCACGGCTGGCATTGAAGGAGAGCAGCTCCGCACCGCCAAAGACATTGCGCCATAGCAGCGAGCCGTAGCCCGAGCCCTCTCCATTGCCAAAATCAGTGCCGCCCTTTAGCAGGAAACGGCCGAGCTCGCGCACGCGAATGTCGATATCGGTATCTGTAACAGAAGAATCTGGATCGGTGGCGTCGACGTTGGAAAGCCAGACTTGGGGGCCTGGGTGGAAGAGATCGAAAGACTCGAGTTTGTGGGATACATCCCGGAGCTTCAGGAGCACGTCGCCGACAGTTGTTGCGTCATTGTCGTCGACTAGAGGCGCAATGATGGGGTTGAGGAAGCCGTGGCGAACGTTGGTTGCGCCGTGAATGCGTACGCGGTTGACAGTCAAGGGTTTTGAGTGCTGGTCAAGGAACTACAAAGACTGCATGTGAGCTTTAATAGAGCATGCAGACAGGGAAGGGCATGGCGTCGTCGTACCAGTCGTTCAAGCCTTTTCTTGCGGAGTTCTGCATCTAACTTCTGGAAATCATCATCGTTATGCAGCCCCTGCGCAAGCTGGCTAGGGTCAGCCTGCAGCTTTTGCACGGCCGTGGGGGACTAGAACAAAAGCAATAGCTAGATTAGCATTGAGCAGATGTCACTGGCGTTCTGGTTGTTTTTGTGCGCCTACCGCGGTGCTTGCGGTCGCCATCTCAGACCAGATCAAGCGGAAGGCGAAAACGAAGAAAAAAATATACGTCAATGAAGGTCCTGGCCCACGTTGTTTTGGGCCCTCACGATGTATTGGGAAGAGCTAAGCTCTGCTGAGTGGCCGCCGTACGCCGTACGGGGCAGAAAAAAAGAAGTGGGGTTCTTCAAGCTCCTCAATAGCAGGCCAAGTTCAAGCAAGCAGGCGCAAGAACCCGGATTGAAGGGGTTGTGCCTATTGGCTGCCGCAAGTTGGCAAGGTTGGGG
Source organism: Chalaropsis ovoidea (assembly GCA_038407185.1). Classification (NCBI taxonomy): domain Eukaryota; kingdom Fungi; phylum Ascomycota; class Sordariomycetes; order Microascales; family Ceratocystidaceae; genus Chalaropsis; species Chalaropsis ovoidea. The sequence continues at coordinate 53,792 of JAXHKQ010000049.1, forward strand.
GTTCTCCACAAAAGCTGACGGTACATAAGTAGATACTTTCCTGGACTGGACTAGGTTGGGGACGCCCCGCCGGCCATCATTGGCCTGGGCTGCCTTATTAATCTTTGACTCTGGCCCTCTTTCTTGATGTTCTCCCGGCTTCTATCTTCCTCCTCAACTTCAACCCCCTCCCACCAATACCAATCCATCTTTTTACCAACACAACACCACGACATTTTCTCGCGCTGTTGTTGTCTTCGCGATCCTTTTGCTTTATTCTTTTGCTCGCTCTGAAATTATCCGGGATTCTTTTTCTGGCTTGTTTGTTTGTTTCTCATTCTTCCCCTTATCTAATTTCAGCCTCCATTGCGCTCCGTTGTCCGCATCTGAAACACGAACCGCATTCGATTTATCTTCTCTTCTCGTCAATTGTGCGCTACGGCCTCTGAAGAAGATCCTATCAATACTTTACTTTCTTTTTCTCCATCCATCAAAATTCCAAATCTCTTATTTTCTTCATTATCTGCTTCACCACATCTTGCGCCACACATTCTTCATTTTCTCGGCCAGCATCGCAATCAATCTCGAAACCTGCTGCTCATCTTTTTTGCTTGCTTCCGATAGACCCAGAGCACTTTACGGCTACTCTTCCTCTTCCCCATTACCTGCGCTCTTTTGTGCTTGCTGTCCAGATTTACTCCAACAGCCAGTTTCACAGCTCTCTTTTTTTTTCATTTAAACTCGCATTTTTCATCTCTTGTCGATATACACGCTACAATCCGCAATGGCGACCACCAAGGCTGCCCGCACTCGGGTAAGTTGGCTACCTGACCGGCGACTGACCTGCATACTAACACCTTCGGTGCTATCCACAGTTGACTCGCGAATACAAGTCCATCCAGGCAAACCCTCCGCCATACATCGACGCCCATCCTTCCGAGTCTAATATCCTGGAGTATGTAGCCTTAACCTGCAGATCTAGCCCCCCCTATCGCCCGCCCACACAGCTGGCATTTACTAACGGACCCCTGCTCCTAGGTGGCATTACGTCATCACCGGCCCCGAAGACACACCGTATCACAACGGCCAATACTGGGGCACTCTTGTCTTCCCGCCCAACTATCCCTTTGCGCCGCCGGCTATCCGCATGCACACGCCCTCCGGGCGCTTCCAAACATCGACGCGCCTTTGCCTTTCGATATCCGACTTCCATCCCAAGTCCTTCAACCCGGCCTGGGAGGTATCCACCATCCTCATCGGTCTTTTGTCCTTTATGACCGGCGATGAATCCACCACCGGCTCCATCACCAGCACGCATGCCCAGAAGAAGCAGTATGCTGCGCGCACACGCTGGTGGAACTCTACCGGCGGTGGCTCACAGGCCAACGCCGCCAACAAGGGCAACGTCAAGGCTGGCGACGGTGGTGCGAAATTCCGCGAACAGTGGCCCGAGCTGCACGAAGAAAACCTCAAGTGGATGGAAGAAAATGACATTGACCCCGTAACTGGTAACTCCAAGACGAGTGGCGCTGTTTCTGGTTCCTCTGGTTCGTCTACATCCTGTGTCCCGCCTCTTGGTATCACTGGAGCCGCGGGTAGTGGTAACGGAAGCGGAAGGGCTAACCAGGCACAGGCAGTGGTTGATGCAGTGGTGCAGCAGCGCGATGTTGGGAGTGGCTGGGCATCGCACAATCGGCTTTTGCTCTTTGGCAGTTTCGTCTTCTTCTATGTCTTGTTGGCTCGTCTATTGAACTCTACCTAAGCGAGGAAGAGTTTTTGTTGTGTCTTTTGTGTTCTTTACTAGCAAGCATAGGGTGGGTGGGTGGGGCGGGGCAGGCATGGCATGCATCGGGTGTTTGTTTGTTTGGGTAGGACTTGGCCTTGCTTTTATGTCGGTCGTTTTTTGTTGCCCTGTTGTTAGGGTACAGAACAGGACAGGACGCACGCACGCTTCATTCAAGCACATGTCCATTTGTACGCCACGATTTTCAGCAACGGGCCATGGACGGGTCGGGTCACATGGCGTTTACGGAGTCTAGATGAATTTATGATTTTGCAACCTTGTATTGGCCAATCACACACAACCAACCACCAGATATTGTGATTATGCATGTCTCATCTAGGCTTTATTTGTGCCTTCGTTTGTACCCAACATGAGCACGATAAAGTTGCGCTATCACTGTTATGTGTGTGATTTCAGCTCACCTTGGCCTTGATGGAACCGTGATGTGTGTCATTTCAGGTGTGTCTGAGTGGGTGGGTGAGAAAAGAAGGATATCACATATCCGAGATATCACAAATACCCTATCCAGACCTCATTGCTCCAAACCTTGTCACAATAGATGTGCCCAGATACGTATTACACACACACCCGTCTCCAACAAATGTTTGCTTTTTTCCCGTCTATTTTCTGTGTAATCTCTGTATTTTTGCTTCAATTTACCTCTTTGCCACCACCAGCCGTTGGGCCATCGCGTCATGCACTGGTCCTGTCAGGTGTGTTTGTCATTTATTACGCCTTTCACAGTAACCATAATATGCCGTGTGTGTATGTGTGTGCGTGTGTGTGTGCGTGGGGGGAAGAGCGGGTTGCTGATGTCGGTGGCTAATCCATCGCGGCTTGTGTTAGATATGAAACCTGCCCTGCCCGTCACTTGAGCCTGTCCCTCTTTTATCCTGTTCGCTAGTTTGAGATCTGCACATCTTGACAAACGTCGATAATCATGGCATCTTCGAATAGAAACTTCTACGCTGTTCTCTGTGCCCTTACCGCCCTCATCATTGGCGTGAGGATCAAGCCAGTCGTCGATCGTGCGCTCCAGGTTGGAGGCATCTGGCGCATCACCAACCCGTCCTTGGTTGACAAAGCCGATGGCTTCGTGTATATCCCCGACACCATTCAGTGCGAGGATCTCCACTACCACCAAGCTAGCGGTCTGATCTTCACGGCTTGCCAGGATAGCCACCAGAGCCGGCTATCATGGTTCCCCCCGCTCAGCAACTTTGACGATCCGGTTCAGGCTCTGGATACGCAAGGCTCCATCCACATCATCAACCCCGAGGTATGGATGCTTCCATGTTCTTCATACGTGATCGATGGACTCGCTTGTGCTAACTTGCTTCATGAAGACCTTTACCTCCACCCGTCTTGAGATGGAAAACTTCAACGGCCCATTCTTGACTCACGGTATCGACGTCATCGCGGACCCCGAAGACCCTCAATCTGTGTATATTTTCGCCGTCAATCACGTCCCCCATCTCCAATATGTCAATGACTTTGTGATTGGAAAGCCAACAAAGAACATGCAAAAGTCTCAGTCTGTTGTTGAGCTTTTCCACTACACATTCCGGTCAACTTCCATTCACCATGTGCGAACCATTCAGCATCCTCTCATCACCACGCCCAACGACATATTTGCGCGCTCGCCCACGTCTTTCTTTGTCACAAACGATCACCACTACCGCGAGGGGTACATGCGTTACATCGAGGATCTCTATCCTAATAGACGTTGGACAAACACCATCCACGTTGCCATCACCGACATGTCGCCTGCCTCAAAGGCACCAAACAACGGCATTGAGGCGTCTGTAGCTCTTGGCCACGCCCAAAACAACAACGGACTGGGCCACGGACGCGTGCCCGATGAGATTTTGATTTCGGAATGTCTGGGTGGCCGGCTCCTCATTGGCCAGATCTCAGCCAACAACCAGATCCGCATTGTAGACTCGATTGAATCGCCGGCATCCATCGATAACCCCAGCTACTTTTCCGACCCGTTCGGCGACAAGAGCGGCTTTGTGCTGCCCAGTATATCGAATGTGATCTCCGTGGCACTGCAGTCGAAGAGCCCACAGCACAAGATCCCGTCCATCGTGGTCCTGGCTTCGTCTCAAAGGAACGCAACCGCCAACATATTTCTCTCTGCTCCTGGCTCAGCGATGGCTGATCGGTGGGCCACGCGGACACTCTTTGAAGACGACGGCTCTCGCTTGTCTACGGCTAGTGGTGCAGTGTTGGTGCCCATATCGCCGGCTAAAACAGTTGGAGATAAGCGACAGGCGTGGTTATTTGCCTCGGGCTTTTTGTCTCATAGCATGGTCGCAGTCAAAGTCGATCTGTAGCTACAGCACGGCAAGCCTGGGGCAGGGCAAGGCAAGCCTAGGGCAAGGATGACGGACAGATCTCAAAGTTGGCAATCAGGTTATGTAGTAATGAAATTAGAATATCAACCAACACTCTATGTCTGTTCTCTGGCCAGCCCTTTGTGGCGTACGTAAAAGCGGAACCCCACGCGCACCTCCAATCATTCGTATCAGCATGTTGTTGTGCGATGCGAGAGAGGTGAGAAATGTGAGAGACAAAACTGTCTCTGTGCTACAATAAAATGTATCATTTTACAGAGTGGTAGTGGGCGTTTGGCATTTTGGCCTGAAGCCAATGACTCACTTTGTCTGATGCGGGGTTTGTAATATTCACAGTTGCAATGTGCAGATGCATGTTGCAACAATGTCACGCATCCTTTGCAATACTAAATAGTAACTACACGAAAGCCCTAAACCATTGTTGTGCGTCAAGCACTGTAGCCCGGTGGCTTTGTCTTCCTTTCTGGCCCTGGAAAGATCTGCTTATGGTTCTTAGCTCCTAGTCTCGATCTGATCTGATGCAAGCTTACTTGCACGGTCAAGGTCACATTCTGAGAGAGCTGTAAGATACACAGATACACGCTGTCTTCCATTTCTGTCTGCATAGTGGCCTCAATGACACGAACTTGCTCAGTCACAGTGAAGAGTAGTTGCAGCAGCGCACAATAAATGGGGGGGGGGGGCATATAATCTAATTCAGGGTATCCAACAAGCCCGGTCAGATGTACAGATGTACACACACATGTACACACACACTCACAAAAGTACACCCATTCATTAGAACGCTTTAGAATCCTGTAGTAACACCCCGTTACGCTGCAACGTAAGCTCCTTCCGTATATGAACATCGTGTGTCTATTCCATTACACCTTGGTGGACTCCTTCCTGTTCAGATACCTTGATGCCCTAGGGCACAGGTCTTGATACTTGGCTGGGAAAAACCACAGCAGAATTCATTTCCAGCACTCTTGCTCATCTATTTTCCAAGGCTCGCGACACGCTGATTTTCTTGTCATACGCCCAGTTCCGGCTTCAGCTTCACGCAGCCACGCCATCCCATCCCTACGTGCGTCTTGTTCGGATGTCTTACACGACAACTTTGTTGAGTGCTGCAACGAGAACGAACAACGCACAGTTTGCCACATCTGCCATCCAAATCTCCGAAATTTTCATCCCCGTCGCGTCGTTGGCTTCCTCTTTTCTTTTCGCCGCTGCTTCAGCCTGCCTCGTCGCTTGAATCATCGCGTCACGGCTCACTGTGCACATCACCAGTCTCAGTCCCACTGCCGCCCGCTCTTGTGCAAGCGCAGCCTTGTCGAAGCCCCTTCGATCCATTGTTAAAGCCCGTATGTCGCTGTTCCTGATTGCCCTATCTCATTTCTATCTTCCACAGAACGTGTCGCCTGTGGTTTCAAATATCCGTACCAGTCGGCTCATGAACTAAACTCTTGTGTCACCAACGATCCCTGGCCTCCCTTGGCTTTACAAAGGTCTCTAATAAATGTTACAATCCATGGTGTCCTGTAACCATTGATGGCAAGAGAGCTCCCAGCGTTCACGACAAGGACCTTTTTTTCTGGCGACATCAATATGCTTTCCAATTGCTCTGTATCTCGATATACTTATAGGATGAATCAACTGACAAGCTTGTAGTTTATATTTGCCAATTTCCTTCCGTTCCTCTCCTCTTCTGTATGCAGGCAGTCTTCCGAGCGAACACCAACTTCTACCGACGTCGCCCCCATCCGGGCTGAAACCTGCATAGCCCGGGAACTGGTGTTTTCTCGCGTCCGATTTTGAGACTACCCCATCATCTACATCCAATACGATCATGAGTCTCTCCGAGGCACAGCTCAATACTATTAGCTCTATTGAAAGAGCTGGATCTGCCCTTTCCATGATAGGCATCTCCTTAATAGTAGTATCGTACTCGGCTTTCAAGCGTCTTCGCACTATTCCGAATCTATTTATCCTATATGCCTCTATTGCAAATGCAGGTGCCAGTGTGGCTTGTGTCATAGGCTATGACGGCTTGAGATCCGGGGTAAACTCAGCACTTTGTCAGGCCCAAGCATTTCTTCTCGAGATGTAAGTCAATCCAAGTTTGACAAGCATGCATTATGCCCTTCTCTCTAACAGGCGTACAGGTTCATGCAATCGGACCCATTCTGGTCCCTGGCTATGGCTATTAATGTCCTCCTTGTATTCTTCTTCGGTGCCAGCCCGTCTTCTTTCAGGCATTATCTCTGGCTCTATTGTACACTCTGCTATGGACTGCCGGCTATTCCTGCCATCACTCTCCTCTTTGTTCACACTAAAGAGCGCGGGAAAGTTTATGGCGATGCCACAGTAAGTGAAGGCAAGGTTTACACGCTTGCTTATTATGTTTACTGATCATAAGTGCATAGCTATGGTGCTGGATTGGGCCTAACTGGGCTTTCCTTCGCCTGTGGACGTACTACGTGCCCATCTGGGTCTGTATTCTCATGTCTTTCTTAATTTACATTGCTGTCGGGTATCGTGTTTTCAAACAACGCAATCAACTCCGGCATGTCACATTCAGTCATACTGAAATCGACGATAAGCATCACTCAATTTCAGAAAGCCACGACTGCTCTGAAAAGGTATAGCAGATACATATATCTTGGTTGAATCAATTTCACTCACTAACACTATATTAAGGGATTGACACGACCTGAACTGACAGTCACGACTGAGGTGGAAGTCACCAGCGTCACAAACTTCGATGCCATCATACATCAATCTTCAAGCTCTCAGCCACGTCCCTCTGCCACTTTCTCGGCCTTTCCATCAATGACACCCGCCGTACCTGGGCCTAGAACATCTGGAGAGTGGTGTCCGTCAGAAGAATCTTTGGAGCCTCAGTCGATACCCTGTCCAAAGGCGCATCTCGAAACGACATGTAGCTCAACCTCTGCCAACAAGATATTCCGGGATTCCCAGCTCAAGCGCTCTTTGTGTGGCCAATGCCGGGAAAAGCTCCGTCGCATAGACCCCGTCAAGCTGGCCTACTTTCGAACCAGTTTCATTTTCGCCATATCAGTGTTAGTCACTTGGACACCCAGTTCTATCAATCGAATACACAACCTGATCTACCCAAACTCCATCGACTTTGGCCTGAGTGCAGCCAGTGCTGCGGTCCTGCCTCTCCAGGGTCTCTGGAATGCCATCATATTCTTTACAACGAGCTGGAGAGCGTTTCATGAAGAAGTCTCACATCGTTGGCGAGCCCATACTGTGTCGAATAAGCCCATGGGCCAGGCACAACACCAGACTGGGGAAGCTCGTGAGGGTCGCTTCAGATCTATGCCCACCCGCAACGGTAGCAGGGTGTGGAATGATGACAGAGAAGAGGTTAACGAACTGTCACCAAGAGGTCCGTTTACTGTAGCAACCATGTAGCTATCTATACCCGTTCCTGACAAAAAGAAAAAAGGGATATCCAAAAGATGAGACGCCAAGATGTACAGAAGCGTGTCTAACGTAATAAAATAGGTTCATAAATGAATTGCAGAAAGCTTATTTGACAACTAAAAAATTGAAGCATCACATTAAGTGACGCTGTGAAACTTTGACAAGACTGGGACTCGAACCCAGGCGGATTTCTCCATCAGGAAACTTGCGTTAAGGAACGACCTTAACCTGACGCCATAACCAACTCGGCCATCTTGCCATTCAACGTTGAAAAGCTGCGCAGTATCGGACTACTTATGTCTATAATATCTTGCTGATGACCCCCCAAGCAATGAAAGGTTGAAGTCTTTCATGTGCATCTCGGATTTTGTCTTCGGATCTTTGGCAAATGACATGGCGAGGGTGTGCATACATGATGGCAAATAATCTGCTCGAACCTCAACAATCTATGGCAAGATGGCCGAGTTGGTTATGGCGTCAGGTTAAGGTCGTTCCTTAACGCAAGTTTCCTGATGGAGAAATCCGCCTGGGTTCGAGTCCCAGTCTTGTCAACATCAATAAAAAGTTCCATTGTGACCTTTGTCTTTTTTGCTACTTTTTTGTGCGTGGTAGCCGGTACGTCCCGTCCCGTCCCGGGTGCTGTAACCCACTATATCTGTGTGAGAACTATCCTAATAGTTTTTGCAGGTCTGCATAGAAAGGTTGACTGAAGGTCTTTTTTTTACCTTCCAGACGGGCTTAGTAATTATTCCAGCAGCAGCTTCACGAGATTGTCATGAAAAGTCACCCACAAAAAGAAGCAAGAGCATGCGAATTGAGAAAGCATGGCTCAACGAGCCCATGAGAAAATCAAAAAAAAAACCCCCCGATGCAAAAAGAAAGAAAAAGAAAAAAGAAATGCTTCCACGCGGATTCGAACCGCGGATCTTCGCATAACCGTAATCGGATGATTACAAGTGCGACGCGTTACCCCTGCGCCATAGAAGCTCAGGTTGTTCCTGTTGTGATAACGGAGCTACTAAAGTGACTATAAGTACTCAATGCTAGCAATGTGATGTGAGTAGGTGGTCCACTATTTAGCTGCACTTTTGGCATTTGTGGATCGCTTGCTGGAACTCTGGGTTAACTAGTCTTGGTGCATTAACCCTACCATGTTTTCAGTAACAATACAATACTTTGGCTTGTTTGTCTGCAAAGCCTCAAACTTATGGAACGAACCAACAATCACGATTATCGAGAAGCCTGTCCGCAAAAAAAAAAAGCTCATCTTCAAATCACACAAGTCCCACATTCAGCCCCGTCTTCGATATCCACACTTACTGATTGCATAAATTGATGCAAGGAATTAATTACGAACGGGTCCAACCTATTTATGTCTTCGTTCTTCACGGTAATCAAGAAAAAAACGCTGTTATCAAGGCATGCAATTTACGTATTCTCTTTTCTTCTAAAGTATGAATGATTTACGCTAGCACTGGGGCCCAAAAAAAAGGACTACGGACATCTTAAATGACCAGCGGCTTAAAAGCCTTTTTGCCCTTCTTTTTCTTTCCGTTGGCCGGCTCTTCTTCCACAGCGGGGGTAGAGTTACCGGAAGCCTGGGCGGATGAACCGCCGCCATTGTCGCCAGTCCATGAAAAGCCCGTGTCGCGCGTCACGCCAAAGTCTCTGCGCACAGCACCACGGCCGTACCCGAAGATCGTAGTCTGGACCTTGGGCGCAGCAGGGAGGGCAGGGAAGGCGTCTTCGCCGGCAGCGGTTCTGGCAGTAGGGCGAGAGGCCATGGGGCGAGGGGCGGCAGGCCTTGAGGGGGAAGAAGAGCCACCGGAAGAGGGGAGCGCGGGGAAGGCGGATGAAGATGGCGGGCCAGATGATGACGAAGATGCGACCCAGGTAGACGCCCCAGAGCGTTGTACAGGGGCGGGGCCTCCCAGGCGGGTGCTGTTCTTCAGCTTCATCAGACGGTTCGAGGTCTGGTTCGAAGTACCACGAGAGGAGCCAGGGACGGTGGAGACGACGTTGGCCCATCCACTGGAGCTGGTAGTAGCTCCATGCATACCAGCCAGACCGGGCAGCGAGGGATAATCTTCATTGACGGAGCGCCAGGCCTGCAAAGCATTGCGAAGGCCCTGGGTGCGTTCGGGGTCCTCGTAAAGTTCTGCCAGCTCTCTGACAAGAGTACTGATGGCATTCGCAGAAGAGTTCGAACACAGGGTGAAGAGCGAGTCAATGAAATCGCGTGCCCCGAGTTTGTGATTCTTGTACGAAGATACATATTCGCGGAAGGTCTGAAGCTTATGTTCGTCGTTGCCCAGCATGGCACTGGCGCGCTCGATAACCGTCTGGTGCTGGGACAGCTTGAGGCGTTGGTCGGGATTCATGGAAGAGATGTCGACGTTGCGCACAGACTCGAGCGGAGTAGATGAGGAAGTAGATGCCGAAGGCGGGGGCCGAGAGGGAGGGGGTCGAGAAGCCGGTGCTGTGGGTTGAGATGACGGACGGGAAGACTCGCCATTGCGTAAAGCGAGCTGTCTATGGAAAGCCATTTCATCCCGCCGCATATGATGTGTGGGAGTGACTACAGGCACTTCTGCGTTTGGATCGCGGCCATGGCCTCCCCGACCTCCCCGGCGATTGCGACCGCCCTGGCTCTCAGGCTGGTATGATGATCTGTAATCGAAGGTGGACATGTCTACCACACGGGCGTCTCGTCTGACGTCCTTGGAGAGGGTATTTCCATGCTCTTCGAGTTGATGAGCCTTCAGGTCAACTTCAGATTCAAAAACAACAAACTTCTTTTCCATGCAGTTTCTATCGAGACATAGGAAATGGTCTCTCATAAAGTGCTTTTCCAGACATTCGTAGTTTTCAAAGTAGTGAGGCTGGCGAGAATTCTGCCGATCGCAAATAAAGCATCGCTCGTGTTTGTTACGACAATGTTCAAAGAGTTTATCGTCGTCGTAGAACCGCTCATTGCAGAAGCCACATATGGGGTGACCTTTGAAGCCTGATTGGTCTGCAGCACCGGGCTTGTCATCACCTTTGCGCATGTGGGTTTCGAGTTCTCTATGCTCGTAAAGAACGTGCTCATGGGTAAAGACTTTCTTGTTTCGTGTGCAGAGGTCGCACATTTTCTTTGAATGTGTGGTTTTGACGTGGCGATGCAGATCCGGGAGACCGAGCCCGGCAAAGTCGCAGTCGGGGTCGGGACAGTTGTACCGGAGGAGGAGGACGGTATCCCCGACAACATCTTCGTTGACATATCTGATTCCGATGTTCGAATCGGCCGAAGAGATTTCATCATCGGTGTAGTCCTGGTATTTTTTGTCGGGGTCATTGGTGAAAATAACGTAGTCCGAGGGTGTCTGTAAGTGTCAGTTATTGTTCCCATAGAGATAGAGAGGGGGGGGGGGTTGCAGATTCCAGCTTGAATGGGACAGAACTAAGCATGAGCTACTCACTCTACAATGGGCACAGTCCTTGGTCTTATACAGAGCTCGCATACGGAGACTGCAGATGTGGCAAGTGGTATGGTTGCACGGCGCAATTGAATAGTGTTGAACGGGGTTGGCGCAGATGAAGCAGACCTCCTCCGAGGTATCTGATGCAGCATCGTCATCGGCGGGCTTTGTGACGGGAAGCTTTTGGACGGCTTTGGAGCCCAGGACCGAAGCATTGCCGTTTTGCTTGGCATTGCTTTGCTCCCTGGTCTTGCTTTGACCGCCTCCGCCTCCGCCTCCTCGGCCACGGCGACCGCCACGGTTTCCCCCGCGGCCGCCACGATTGCCTTCACCCTTGGGGCGGGATTGTCCCGAGCTGTTTTGAGAGTCGCCAGCCATGTGGACGCTACGCTGAAAGATGCAGAAAAGAGTTTAGATGGAAACAATGGCCCGAGATGATGTACTCGAAAGGAAAAAGAAACAAGGCTCTAACAGATGGTGACAAGAAGTTGTGGGCAGCTTTAGGTGGTCGTGTCGTTGAGGGTTAACTATGCAAGAAGCTGTCAAAGCACGAGGTTGAGATATGAAGCTGCTAGATGGGAGAAACACGTTCAACGTCGAGATGCAAATAGGTAGAAGAGGACGTGTAGTAGTAGGAGAATAGCTTTGACAAGGTTAATGGAAAGGCAGCTTTTTTCACGCCAGTTAGACGTGCGCCGATGATTTTGGATGTACTCATAATGGTGGGGCTTTCAGTGACCGGGGTTAAACAGATAAACAGATTAGGTGTGTTGCCGAGGTTCAACCGCTCATCATCATACTGAATCATTCTATAAAAAGCATCGTGATTGGTGCATATTCTATTAGTATTTTGAGCGCACACATGCAAGGCCTTGATTTGGGGGGGGGATCTTGCGTAACCTGAAGGCCACAATTCTTATATAGTTGATGACAAAGCTTGCTGTGTTAGAAATATTGTCAAGGCCACCAGTTCTAAATTTGCTAATGACAAACACACTTTATATGGCTGTAGAACTAATTAATTGAACATGAGCGAGTTGGTGATGTTTAGCACTACACGTGTTTGCTTGGGCATGGGTGTGTACGCAAATTGAGCCTTGGCTGAGGGGGTTGATCTAGAATGAGCTATACATGGAGGTTGACAGCCATGGTACCAAATCCCCATCTCAATCTGCAGATTAAACGGACAGACAAGATATTCAAGACTCAAGTCATGAAAGCCTGATTTGATTGTTGGTGCTATTTGATACTACGTAAGAAAGCAGCCTGGAAATCAGGAAAGGAAACGAAATACTAGCAAGGCGCAGTATTTCAGAAAACACAGCAGATGAGATACATGGAGCACATCGATGGCATAGCATGGAGTAGCTGAAGGGAAATGACGTGTGAATGGAGCATGAAGATGACAATGACGTAACTGAACATGACAGTGAAAAAACGAAGAACAAAAAGATAGAAACGCCTGACACCAAGTATCCAAGAAGGCACATCAATGGGCCTAGAAATAAACGCCGCGAAGAAAGGAAAACAGAGAAACGACAATGAAGGGGAAAAATGTGTAAATGGCGATGAGGAGATGATGGAGCAGGACAGAAAGATGTAGCTCGAGGCAGCGCGTGGAACTGACATGTGCCAAGTCGAGCAAGCACCAGTCGTTCTTATTCGTCTTCGACGGGGTAGAGATGGCTTCCCAGATGCTTGTTCATTTGGAACATGTTGATGCTGGGCTGCTTGAAGACAGCCTGCATCAAGTCGTCACAGCGGATTTGACGCTTGTCGCTGGGGTCTTGAAGCTCGTTACTCTTGATGTGTTCCCAGATCTTTTTGACTACCTGTGGGCGAGACAACTAGCAAGAGAGACGTCATGTTAGCGACACATGCAAGCTTGCAAATGCGCATTGCGTATTCTGGGGTAATATGCTTACTTGAGGTTGGCCCACAAGCATGGACAGCTGATCGCTAAGATTAAAGGGCTTCTGGAAGCCGGTGCCTTTCTTCGGCGGAGCATCAGGGTCGCTTTCATCCTCGCCAGGGACCCTCTTAGCGGTCTTCTTGCGGGGCGTGGACTTTTTCTTGGTGACCTTGCCAGCCTTGACGCCGTTGGTGCTTCCGCGGGTTGCCCGCGCACGACTAAGGCGGTTCTCCTGCGCTTGTAACTCGGCAGCGAGCTTGGCATCGGCATCTTCGACGCTCAGGCTGTGCTTGTGGGGTTTTGGTGGCTTGACGTCCTCTTCGACATCGGTGTAGGTGTGTCCGTTGGCATCGGTGGAATCAGTGGGTGTGGCCGGCTGAGATTGTGTCAGGGCGTCGAATCGGGCTTCGATTAGGTCTCGAATCGCATTCTGATTGGATTGTTAGTTATGCGGCGTTCTTCCTTTGCGTCGGTATCCTAGCGCAAAACGAGCTCATGTGTAGCAGCAATAGGTCGCAGGCGCATATAAACGGATGGACTGGGGGTGTTGGCCTTGGGTTCGACGTGACACAAAGCCAGTTGCGAGCCTGGTGATGCTTGGTGCGCGGTAGCAGGAAAGGGAGGAAGGGCGTGGGTAGGCAGGCGAACACTGGACTGGAGCTCCCGAGGCAATAAACGGGCAAGAAAAGGCGAAGAAGGAAACGGAAAAGACGTGATCGCGGCGGCATCCGACATTAGATGCTGTGACGTGGGGAATTGGGTCTCACTTTTTGCGAACTGAGATCTTTTCCCCCCAAAGCCTTCTCTAGGCCGGAGCGGATCTTTTTACGCGTGACGGTTTCGAGGTCGGATATGTGGAGGATATTGTCGACGATGGCTGTGTACTTGGAGATCTCGTCGGCCGTAACTGCGGAGCAGAATGTGTTAGAAGCGTTGCGACGGAGATGGGCCAAATAGGGTCGGGCTTTGGGGGCAGTGGATGTTGGATATTGTATGTACTGTATACAGGCCTGGTTTGGCCCGCGCAAAGCCCCCAGATATAGATCAAGGCAAAAGATGGAGACGCCTGAAAATCAAGGAAATGAAGATGGGCTAAGAGGAAGACGACATGGCAGAACTTACGAGGGTCGGACATGATTGCACAGGGGAAGGCAAGAGGCGCAACAAAGAGCAGAGCAAAATATCGAGGCGGACTTTGAACGCGATGAAGATGTATAAGGATGGGGGCGAGACCAAGACCGAGGCCAAGACGGAGACCGAGGATGAGGATGAGGATGAGGATGAGGATGAGGACGAGGATGAGAATAAAAGGATGGCGATGCTGGAAAACTTTGAAGCACTGCGATGAAGACCAGCTACAGCGGACGGAGAAGCAAAAAAAATAAAGAAATAAAAAATAAAAAAGAGGCGAAAAACACAAAGCCGGCGCCTCACGAGCAGCGGAGAAGCAGAGGCTTGATAGATTAAGAAAAATGAGAGAAAAATAACAATGATAAAAAAGAATAAAAAGCCGGCTAACGCATCGGTGGCCGCCGAGACGTGAATTGACGATTCCGCGTGACTTTGGGCCTTGAAGTCAATCAATCAATCAATCGGCTGACAGCGTCCGAGAAACCAACAGAACACAAACGCTGTGAGAAGCTGCGCCAAGTCTGGATAAAGTTGGATTTGCTGGCGTATGTGCTTCCGCGCTTTGGCGACTTCAGGCAGAGTTTGGCGTTGACAAAGCTAAGTCCAAGTTAACGAGAGTGAGTCTGTCTATCTGTTGAAGAGCCTCCTTGAAGCTTAGATCAAAGCTGGGAATCGCGCGTTCCAGAGCTCTTTCAAAACCTGACTCGGTGCTAAGGGTTGGACTAGGGTCTATGCCACGTTTACATTCATTGGACAGGTACAGAAAAGCAGAAAAGAGTACACAGGTGTACATTGCACAAACGCTGGCAAACAGAAGCCGCAAACGGGCCTTGTTTGGCAATATCCCTCCTGTTCATGTCGGCAGGCGGGCGGGCGCCTTTTTTGCTTGCTTGCGCGCGCCAAATTTTGTCTGGGCTATACTGAAGTACCGTGCTTAGTCAGCCACGTCAAAAATACATTCCGTTGCCAAAGGCCTTCAAAAATGCAAGCCATTCTTCCGCCAGCCTTGGATATGCCAACCAGTCCAAAACCATCCAGAACTCCATACTCTACAATGTCGTCTCAACCGTCTAATGACAAACCCGCTCCCTCAGCTGACGCGGCCTTGACCGAGGAAAAGAGACAGCAGTTTCGGGCGTAAGTCAACAACTCCTTTGAACATGAACGGGGACGCATCCATCCCGCCAGAACACCAGCCAAGCCGACGGCCGCTTGACTGAGACTGCTTCGTTTGCATTCAAAACTTCACAGCAACCCGCGACGGACTTCAGCGCGATAGTGTATCTAATGGTTTCCAAAGCAAGGACATGAGCAAGTACTTTGATCCGTGCCAGGAGGCTGCCGACCGCAGCATTCGGTGTTTGCACCGGAACCCAACTGATAAATCCCTGTGCTCCGACTACTTCCAGTAAGAATAGCTCTATGGCCACTGGGATGTTCAGCATGCTAACAAAGGGCGTGGCATCAGGGCGTATCGTGACTGCAAAAAGGCCTGGGTGAGTCGTCCTGAACTGTGTAAGTCGACCGGCGCTTTGCTGACTTTTATAACAGCTTTCTCAGAAATCGTCCAAGTGGTTCTGAGCCCCGGCCATGGCGAAAGCTTACGTGTAACGAGACCGCCAGAATACACAACAAATATGTACTTTTATCCAGTCTGGCTGCTGCAATATCAATATCCAAACGCTTCAGACGGGCACGCCGATCCCATGTAACACAAATCTCATGAGCTTCAAGTTGGATGTTAGTGCAGAGTTTGATGTAAGGAAGACTGGCCACTGCAAAGACTGATTGACCCTACTAAATTGCGCGTCCAAGACGAAGCCAGACTGTGCCCTCTTGATGAATTCCTCCGTTTGCTCGGCTCATGTTGCACAGCGTCAAGCTCCCCGAGACGTTCCTCCTGGGTTACCAGGCAATATAGGGTTAATAAATCACACCCCTGTAACCAAGCTCAAGCTAGGGACAAGCTCAACCAACCTTCACCCAAAAAGCAAGTGTACGCAGAAACCTGTCCCCAACAAGGCCGCTTCCAACAGTCTACACGTACGCCAACAGCAACACCAATTCACGACTACAGACGCCATGGCAATCTTTTCCGGCAGTACCATCGTCGTCACGGTGTCTGTGCTGCACCTGACGCTGGCCTATTTCTTCCTCACAAGCCCCGCCACCATTGCTGACCAAGCGCTTGTCTACATACTGGGCGAGAGCATGGGCCTGCCGTACTCTCGCGGCTTTGACACGCCCTCGGCGCCATTGGCTCTGGTGTCGGCGCTGCTTGTGTTCATCGGCGTGTCTGATCTGGTGAGCCTGAGCATGCCCGAGGACGTTTCGGTTTTGTACCACTGGGGCACCCAAGGTCAGTCGCACCCTTCCGCTGGGCCACTTCCCGGCCCCGCCCCTGAAATACCAAAAAATATAGAAGTTGACAGTCTCCATCTCTCCCTGATCCTGGAATACAGCTCCGGTCCGCTTCTTCTTCGCGCTGCTCGGCATCGTCTACTCGTTCCTCTTCTCCTCCGGCTCCCCGCTCTACGCCGACTCCAGCAACCGCGGCCGCATGGCGCATCCCAGCGCGCACGTGCACAACCCGCAATACACCCCGGCGACGTGGGGCGGCGAGGGCTTCAAGAACCGCGTGCTGTTCAGCGTCATGTTTGTCGAGGCCGCTTGCTGGTTCTGGGTCTGGGTGACGGTGCGGGAGGAGCGTCACGAGGTTATGCGCCGGCACAGACGGACTGTGCATGAGCACGATGAGTAGATAGAGACTGCCGCTGCGATGGCCATACGCCGCATTCTTTTTTTAATGACTGATTTATAATTACAAATATATCTCACAGACTCTCACAGGCCACATTCATATGTGCAGCCGTGTGTGCGTGTTGACCTTTTTTGTCTATTCCAAGATTGATCTAGTGAGCCCCACCACCCTGAGACACGAGTGGACAGCGCTAGTGCCTCCCCCTTACCCAACCCCTC
>JAXHKQ010000004.1:0-126304 GCA_038407185.1 Chalaropsis ovoidea
AAACAAAAAGAGCAAACACAAACAACGCAAGTGCCTAGAACAGACAAAGAGCCGAAAAGGAGGGGAAATCTGTACCTGGAACGCGAAAAGGCAAAAACGAAAAAAAAAAAAAAAAAAAAAAAGGACAGAAAAGATTTTCACCGGCACACAAAAAATGGAATTGTGTGGGCAAGAAAATGAGAAGAGCTGATCTCTAACGAAAGAGAGAGAAAGAGAACGGCGTTAAACAATGGCTTGGCTTTCTTATTGCTGTAGGCGGAAGCGAGACAGGCGGCAGAACCAAACGACAATGGCGATGATGAATGTGTTGGAGTTGTGTTGTGAATCGAATAAAAGGACTGGAATCAACAGACTACATCAAGCAGCGGCGTGAATAGTACGAGAAGAAGAAGAAAAGACGAATCAAGAGTCAAGAGAATGGTGATGCTTGATTGCGGAGAAGCGAAGACACGATGGCCAGAACAAAACGGTGCAGATTAAAAGAAAGAGAGCAAGTTGTATGTAATGAATAAATGAGGGTGGTCAAGAGCAACAAGGTCGTGCCGTACGTGTGTGTCGTGTCGTGTCGTTGGTTGGAGCTGTGATCTTGCTGGGTGCCGCTGATGAGAAGAGAAGGGGAACGAAAAAAGAGAGGAAAAGAAGTAGCAAGATGAGGTCGAGGAGGGAGGGGACCAGGGCAGCAAAATAGTCGAACAAGGTCCGCCTTTAGATCCGAGCCAGAACAATCAAGAGCGTGCAAGATCTCAAGAGGGCAAGGTCAAGGGCAAGGATCATGGGTGGCTCTAGACAACAGGGCCCCCAGATGGGGGGAGCTAGGGCTAGGCTAGAGCGAGGGGCCGGCCGCCGGGTTTAGTGTAGCCATTAGCGACGCTGACCAGGGCCGAAACAAGCTGGGTAGTGCTAGAGTGGTCGAGTGGTAGAGTGAGTTCTACAGTGCTATAACTCCAGAGCACTACCCTCCCTCAGACTGCTAAAGTGCCAGCCCGCTACAGCGCTAGAGGCGCTGAAAGAGCCCGGCTAGCAGCCAAGCGGCAAGCCAGCGCGGAAACAAGAGCCCCCCTTCCCCCCCTCGCTCTTGGTTGGTCAGTCAGTCAGTCCGCAGCAGGCCCTTGACGTGGCTTCGGAACTTTGACTTGCGCTAGCCGTTTCACACCTGGAGTTGCCGGGGAGAGCAATAAAGAGGGAGGGAGTCCTGAAGCCGGCCGGCCGTTAGTGCATGTAGTTGGTAGCGGACAGTAGGCAGGTGGCCGTAATGGGGCTAATGGAGCCCCCCACCATCAGCGGGTTGATTGGTTTCACAGTGAGTGACCTGCACTATAGCAACCATCATATAGCGCCTGACAAGCAGCCTTGACAGCAGCTTCACAGCAGCTGGTGTCTGCCTGTTCTTTTTTAAGCACTTCTTTTCTCACTGCTTCTTTTTCCTGTCCTGTTTTACACTCGCCTTTATGCCGTTGTCTTTTTTGTCTTTTTTTGTCTACTGCTGCTCCAACTTTGGCTGTGTGCCTGTGCCAAGGGAGGCCCAGGAGGCCAGGCCAAGCCAGCCGCCCAGGCACACAGAAGCAGATGCAGAGGACAATAAATTATAGGTAAAATATGTAGCAGCGATAATAAGCCCGCCTGTTATTGACCCCTGCATAGGTACCACAAAAAACCGGATGCCCCGTGCACTAGCGCCAGAATTTCAGGAACGACTTTTGATTTCTGCAATGGCGACTCTTTTTGCAATGTATTTTCCTGCTACAGTGCTCACAAGATTCGTTAGGACGAGTGGCGATCTTGTTCGAGTCCAGGATTATTGAGGTTGATGACGATATTGGCCGGAGGTCAGAGCTAGGCCAGGCCAAAGCGCAGATATCTGGCAGGTTAGTTTGCTGGTCTGGTGATAGCGAAAAGAGTGTAGAAGAAAAGAGGTATTGGGCTCTTTTTGTCTTCGTTCTTTTTTTCTCTGTGATTTGAAGAAGAATCAGCTGTTGAGGAATGGAAGAGGAGGAAAGGGGGGGGAGGGAAAGGGGAGCAGAAAAAGAAAAGAAAAAGAAAAAAGAAAAGAAAAAAAAAAAGTATTTCTCTCTTTGTTCCTGCATCAACTTCCAACACAGCCCCGCTTCACATTCAACTTCCTTCCTACTCTGGCTACCAGAGACAAGAAAACTCTGCAAAACAAATGCAACCCAAATCAAATCAAATGTTAACACATCGCAACATGCTGCTACACACCATCACCAAACAACACGCTTCCCTCTTTTCTCTTGCCTCTTCTTGCCTCTTACTCAGCGGCTCCAGATCTCTCCTATTGCCCTATTTCCCTCGTTGTTTCTTCCTTCTCTCCTACTTCTTGTCTCTCCAGCGACAGACAGCCTCCGACACGTTTCATCCAGCACCCCCCCGACTAAACCGGCTAGCTGCATGAGGAAGGGGACGACCGGAGTTTGCACGCAAGAGAGAAAGCCAGCGAGCGGGCGCGTGCTAACAAAGACACACAGACACTTTACTCGGGTGGCCGTCTTCTGGTTGGCTGGCTGACTGGCTGGCCACTCCCCACGCCCAACCAAACCTCCTCCTCGCCAGCTGCCAAGCGACAAAGCTTTTCTTCTGCTTTCCTTTTGCTTTCCCTTGCAGCTTTAAAGTGTTTCTAAAGCTTAACCGAAAGGAAGACGAGCGCCAAAGGTTGAGAAGCCCAGACCAACACTAGGGACCTGATCAAAGCGTAGCAAGAACCGAGAGAACAAGCGAGAACGACGACATGAACTTCTGAAGCAAGCCACTCACTCCGAAGACGAAGCCTGATCTGACCTGACTTTTTATCTGTCTGCCTGTCTGTCTGTCCGTCTGCCAGTGTGCTTTGCTTCAAAGCTGATCAGTCTCTGCTGTGCCTGACGATCCTGTCATAAAATCCCTTCAAACAGTATTCGTGCATCTCAGTCTTCCCGCTTCTCCCCTGATCACCTTCTAACAATATGAAGAACGCCACTTTGCTTCATCCACTCGGCCTATTGCATGTACTTGTGCATGAGACGGAAGAGGGGACGGGTTTCCTGCATGACAAGAAACACCAGATGATTGTGAAGCGAGACGAGACCAACAACAACAGATCTTCACTGTCATTGACACATGCTGATTAGAACTAGACCAGATACACAGTCAACGTCAACGTCAACCGCCCTCACGGCTTCCCACTAGCTGCTATCCGAAGCCCTCTCTACTCACCCACCCTCGCGCCATTTTCTAACCCGCCAAGTCCGCCCGACCCAAGACAATACAAAATCACAAATCTTCCCGTCGGGAAGTTTCTTTTGTTACAAAACATGCCATGGCATTGACGGAGCACTGACTGGCGTTGGCATTAACGTGGCGGCATGGAAACCCAGCGAACCAAACCCAAAACTTGCCCCAAGTTACAATCTTGAAACAAGTCAAATAACGATACCCTTTTGAGGCAAAAGCGTAATTACATGTGTAGCAAGACATTCATGTCTTCGATAAGGGTTAGGGTCTATATCACCAAGAGCACGACGTTCTAGATGGAGCGATTCAACCCAAGGAACCACACCAAGGATTTGATTGATAGTCCTTTTGACACCGCCCCAATGGCAGCCGGCCGGGTAAGCCTTTGAGTCCGTCTTTCTCTAGCCGCCGTCAAAACAATAAAGGACTCCAGCTCGGTCTGCTCGCTTCGCCATCTTGAGCCCCAAAAGACCTCATCTCTTCCTTTCTGCCCTTCTGCCCTTCCGTACAGCAGCGCCCGTGGTCTTTATCTCGTCATGGTTCGTCCATAACACTCGAGCACGTGGTTTTGCCCCCGCCCCCCCCCCCGTTATCGCCAGCCGTACCGCACAATAGGGAACGTGTTTCATCGCCACCCAAGAAAGAGCCGAAAGGAAGATGGACTGGAGACTGGGATGGTCTCATTCCCCACTTTTCTTGGTATCCCCTTATCGTCTATCAGTGACGTCGTTGGTGAGATGTTGTGAGTGAGCATGTGAAATGTGAAATGTGAAATGCAGTTTCTCTTCAACATAACTTTTATCAGAAGCCCCGGAATGCCCGTCTATTTACTGTACAACCAGAAATCCCCATCATACAAATCATCAATAACTGTAAAGCAACCACCAATGGCAGCAAACTATGTAGCTGGCCGGGGGGAACAACTTGGGTGCCAAGAACAAGGAAAGAAAGAAACTCAGAGAATATAGTCGTGATAATGGAATCCTCAAAACGCCCAAACGCAAAACAAGACACGCAGAGAGAGGGAAACGAAAGAAAAGGAAATGCTCGAAAAAAAAGGGGACAGAGACGGTGAGAGGTCGGCGGTCTAGCTCACTCCTCCTCTAATCCTCATCCATCGAGTCATCCTTCTCCTCCTCATCCTCGCCATCATCGTCGCTCTCGCTCTCAGACTCGTCAACAACTCCCACCATGCGGTCCTCCTTCTCGGCCGAGCCCTCTGGCACACGGCCGGCAAACGCCTTGCGCACCGCAGCGTTGGTGCTGGTATCCCACACCTGCAGACTGCCTGCGCTGCCAGCAACAGCCAGACGGAACGCGACCTCGGAGTCCGGCGCAAATGACGTCGAGAACACCTTGCCCACGTCCAGGTTGCGCGAGACCACCATGCTGGGGCCCGACGCCTGGATGTTCCACAGCTTGACCGTCTTGTCGGACGAGCCCGTGGCAATGAAGCCGGGGATCACCGGGTTGATGTCAAACGACGACAGCGACTCGTCGTGCGCCTGCAGCGTCCACACCGGCTTGGTAGCCGCGGGCGTGGCCGGCGCGTTGCGCACGTCGTGGTAGTGCAGCACGCCGTTCTCCGTCGACACGTAGAAGAAGTTGGAGTTGTGCGGGTCCCAGCGCACGTTCTCCACGTCCGACTCGACGCCCCAGCGCGGCGCCTTGGCGTCGGGCGCACGCATGTCCGACGCCACCACCGTGCGGTCGTACGAGCCGCTCAGCAGCACCGTCGCCTCCGTCGGGTGCCAGGCCAGCGAGCACACCTTGTCCGTGTGGTACGAGTACGACTTGGCGCACTTGGATGTGTTCAGATCCCAGAGCTTGACGGTCTTGTCGGCCGACGCCGAAGCCAGCAGGTTGCGGTGTTGGCGGTTGTGCGACAGCGACAGCACGGCATCGGTGTGGTACTCGTCGTTGGCCTTCTTGGCCTTCTTCTTCTTTCTCTTCTCCTTGGCCAAAGCCGGGTCCGAGCCCTGGCCCAGAATCGCGTTGGGGTACATGGAGTCAACGGCGTCTAGATCCCAGATCTCGATATCGGGGTCCATGGTTCCGACGGCCACAAAGCTGGCGGCGTTGGCGACATCGGCACCGGCCTTGTTGACGGGGTAGTCGATCCACTCCAGGCACAGGGGAATGGCGGGAAGCATAATGTCGTGGTGCACGTACATGTTGTCGGCAGAATCCTCGTACACGTAGACCTCGAGCTGGGCTAGGTCATCCTCAACGCTGGCAGCCAGAATCAGGTTGTCGGTCTTGAGAATCTGCAGCTCCTCGCGGTCCTCGGTATCCTCGTCGTTGACATGCTCGTCCTTGAGGGTGATGTACGGGTCATCCTTGTTCGACTTGTAGTAGGCCAGCGACTTGATGTTGCCAAACATGGCCATGGCCTCGCCCTCGCCGGCATCGTCCTCGTCGTCGTAGTGCTCAAGGTCGTACTCTTTGAGATCATCGTCGTTGTAGTTGACAGCCCTACGAGACAGCCATGTTAGCACGCTGTGGAAGTTGCTTGGGGGCAGCAGCGGGGGAGCAATGACTTACTTGTCGTCCTCGTCCATATCGTCGGCCTCGGCAGAGTCAGCAGCGACCTTGGCACCACCCTCCTCCTCCTCCTCATCATTGTCCTCTTCCTCGTCAGAGCCGGCCGCCTCGGCGTCGGCGAGGTCGTTCTGGGCATCCTCAAGCTTCAGCTTGGCCAGCTCGCCGATGCGGTCCATTTCCTCGTCGTCCATCTCATACTTGGTAGGGAATTGAGCGGCGTACCCTCTGGGCACCCACCGGGCAGTCGTGATCATAGACATGTTGGGAAAATATTAAAATCAACACTGTCTAAAATTGTCGGTTTGAAGCAGGAGGAAATCGAAATCTTCATATGCAGAAGCTTATTCCACTTACAGGCTTAAATTGAAGCCGTTTAGGCGATCAAAAAAAATGGGAAAAGGTGGGGTGCTTCGAGATTATCGATAAGGCGATAAGGTTATCGCGATAAGGGGAGTATTCTCGGCTAAACAAGGCTGCTGCTTGATGTGTAGGTAGCCTTGTCCAAGTTTCTTGTGCTTGCGACAAGCTTTGCGACGAAAGCTCCAGCTTGCCCACCAAGCCGCCCACCATTCATCCCGTGTTGAGCGTTCAACTGCATTTCTAAGATGGAAGAGTCAGAGTATATGGGCGCAATGCCCAAGCGCCGCAAGCTGGACAACTCGCGCCGCAATAACAACACCAACGACTACGACCGCTCTCGAAACGGGCCGCGCGACGGGCGACAAGGCTACCACGACCGCAACCGCGAACGCACAGCCTCTCCGCCCCGTGAAAGCGAGGCGGAAGAACGGGCACTCGACCGTGACTGGTATGGTGGCGATGAGATGGGCGGCCACGTCTTTGGCGACGACACGCACAACCCGTTTGCCGACTACGACTCGCTGGAACTACAAAAGACCGAGACGGCAATGGCCGACCGCGTCTCCGGCCGCTACGATGCGCGCAAAGAACAACGGCAGCGCGAGAACGACGCCTGGGAGACGAACCGGATGCTGGTCTCGGGCGTGGCGCAGCGCCGCGACCTTGCGAGCGACTTTGACGAGGAGGAGGCCGTGCGTGTGCATCTGCTCGTGCATGAACTGCGCCCGCCCTTTCTCGACGGCCGCACGATCTTTACGAAGCAGCTGGAGCCTGTGCCGGCCGTGCGGGACTACCAGAGCGACATGGCAGTGTTCAGTCGCAAGGGTAGCAAGGTTGTCAAGGAGGCCCGGCAGCAGCGCGAGCGCGAGCGCCAGGCGCAGGCGGCGACGTCCATGGCGGGCACGACGCTGGGGACAATCATGGGCGTCAAGGATGAAGATGCAGATAGCGCGCTGCCAATGGCGGGCGAGACGGAGGAAAAGCCGTCAAATAACAACAAGTTCAGCCAGCACCTCAAGAAGTCTGACGGCGCGAGCAATTTCAGCCAGACCAAAACGCTGCGAGAACAGCGGCAGTACTTGCCCGCCTTTGCCGTTCGCGAGGACTTGCTGCGTGTTATTCGCGAGAACCAAGTCATCATCGTGGTTGGTGAGACGGGCTCTGGAAAGACCACGCAGTTGGCGCAGTTCTTACATGAAGATGGTTATGCAAGCCAGGGCATGATCGGGTGTACGCAGCCTCGACGAGTGGCGGCCATGAGCGTAGCCAAGCGTGTGGCGGAAGAAATGGAATGCCCTCTGGGAGGCACTGTTGGTTATGCCATCCGTTTTGAAGACTGCACCAGCAAGGACACCGTCATCAAGTACATGACGGATGGTGTGCTGCTAAGAGAATCACTGAATGAGCCGGATCTAGACCGGTATTCCTGTGTGATTATGGACGAGGCCCACGAAAGAGCGCTGAATACGGATATCCTCATGGGCCTGTTCAAGAAGATTCTGCAGCGGCGGCGCGACATCAAGCTTATCGTGACGTCAGCCACCATGAACTCGAAGCGGTTCTCCGACTTTTTTGGCGGCGCACCGGAGTTTACGATTCCGGGACGAACATTCCCGGTTGATGTGCTGTTCCACCGGTCTCCAGTAGAAGACTACGTGGATCAGGCAGTGCACCAGGTTCTCTCGATTCACGTGTCCATGGATGCTGGCGATATCCTCGTGTTCATGACCGGTCAGGAAGATATCGAGATTACATGTGAGCTGATCCAAAAGCGGCTTGATGCGCTCAACGACCCGCCCAAGCTGAGCATCCTGCCCATCTACAGTCAGATGCCTGCGGATCTGCAGGCCAAGATATTCGACAAGGCAGCTCCCGGAGTGCGCAAATGCATCGTGGCCACGAACATTGCCGAGACCAGTTTGACCGTCGACGGCATCAAGTACGTGGTCGACAGCGGCTACTCCAAGATGAAGGTGTACAACCCCAAGATGGGCATGGACACACTGCAGGTCACGCCGATTTCCCAGGCCAATGCGTCACAGCGTTCAGGTCGTGCCGGAAGAACAGGTCCCGGCAAGGCCTTCCGCCTGTTTACCGATAAGGCGTTCAAGGACGAGCTGTACATGCAGACCATTCCCGAAATCCAGCGTACCAACTTGAGCAACACAGTCCTAATGTTGAAGTCGCTTGGTGTCAAAGACCTGCTGGACTTTGACTTTATGGATCCCCCGCCTCAGGAGACCATCACCACGTCCATGTTCGATCTGTGGGCACTGGGGGCTCTTGACAACATGGGCGAGCTGACTGACATTGGGCGCAAGATGAGTGCATTCCCCATGGACCCGTCACTATCCAAGCTCCTGATTACTGCGGTCGAGTACGGGTGCAGCGAGGAAATGATCACTATTGTTTCCATGCTCTCTGTGCCTAACGTCTTTTACCGGCCCAAGGAGCGCCAGGACGAGGCGGACACGCAGCGCGAGAAGTTCTGGGTGCACGAATCAGACCACCTGACGTATCTGCAAGTCTACCTCGCCTGGCAGGCCAACAGATTCTCCGAAGGCTGGTGCATCAAGCACTTCCTGCACGGCAAGTCGCTCCGCCGCGCAAAGGAGATCCGCGACCAGCTGACGGACATTCTCAAGATGCAGAAGATGGCGCTGTCCAGCTGCGGCATGGACTGGGACATTGTGCGCAAGTGCATCTGCTCTGGATACTACCACCAGGCCGCCCGCTACAAGGGCTCAGGGGAGTACATCAACCTACGCACCAACGTCGCCGTGCAGCTGCACCCGACCAGCTCCCTGTACGCCGGGCACCCGCCCGACTACGTGGTTTACCATGAGCTGGTGCTCACCTCCAAGGTCTACGTGTCAACGGTGACAGCCGTCGACCCGCACTGGCTTGCCGATCTCGGCGGCGTCTTCTACTCCGTCAAGGAGAAGGGATACTCTGCGCACCAGAAACGGTTCACCGAGACCGAGTTCAACCGCAAGATGGAGATCGAGGCGCAGATGGCCCGCGACAAGAAGGCTGCCGAGGACAAGAAGCTGGCCGACGAGCTGCGCGCCGAAAGGAAGCCGGCGGCTAGCTCCGCTGTCGGTGCGGCGAAGAAGGTGGTGCAGCGCGGAGCTGTGCGCAAGCCTGTGGCCAAGAAGCGGTTTGGACGGCCGTTTTAAGCGGGTGGGCTTCATGTGTACATGTTGTTGTGTGGGTGTGTGTGTGGGGGTGTCTGTTTTATACGCAAGCGTCGGTGTTTTCATTCTTCTATTCTTTCAAAAGCGACTGGGGCCTTTCTAACGTTATATCTCGCATTGTTCGTTATATTCTAGACAGACGTTCTCTATGCATGGGAGCTAAATTTACAGCATCATCTTTCCGTCTACAGCAGCTCCGTGACTAGGGCCTCGAGGCCCTGCAGAAAATCGGCCTTGAGGTCTTCAAATGCCTCAATCCCTATACTGAATCTCAGCAGCGCCGGCGGCGCATGCTCGTCCGTGATCGACCGCCACTCAACCAGGCTCTCCACGCCACCCAGACTGGTCGCATGGTGGAAGAACGCCAGCTTGCTGGGCAGCGTGCGCGCCAGCTTCTCGTTTTTGAAGATGACGGAAAACACGGGCCCAAAGCCACGGGGCATCTGCTCCGCCAACCACGCATATTCGGGCCCCGTCTGCAGACTGGCGTGGTGCACGCGCTCCACGACCTTGGCCACCGGCGACGTGGCGTCTGCCGCCGCCGTGGCCAGCCACTGCACCAACTTGGTGGCCGTCTCGCTCTGGCGCAGCACGCGCAGCTCCAGGGTGCGCACGGACCGCAGGCCCAGCCAACCCTCCAGACTGCCTAGCACGGCGCCGGTGACCATGCGGTCGGCGCGCAGGCGGGCCTCCCAGGTGTCCCTGGCGGGGTTGACGGCCACGACGCCGCACAGCATGTCGGAGTGGCCGCCGATGTACTTGGTGCCCGAGTGCAGGATCAGGTCGGCGCCGTACAAGAAGGGGTCTTGCAGCGGCGGCGGCGCAAAGGTGGCGTCGACGGTCAGGTAGGCGCCGGTGCGCTTGGCCTTGGCGGCGTACTGGGCCAGGTTGCGGGCCTCGCCCAGCGGGTTGAGCGGCGTCTCGACGTGGATGACGTCGCCGGGCTGCAGCTGCGAGTCGTCGCAGTCCAGCGGCACGGTCTGCAGGCCGGTCAGGCGCGCCATCAGCTCAATCACGGTGTGGCAGCCGTGGTAGCCGTCGGTGATGGCGATGCGCTTGGGGTTGAGCAAGATCATCATGGCGTGGAAGCCGGCCAACCCCGACGAGTAGGTCACGGCGGGGCCGCCGAGGACGGAGGACAGCACGGCTTCGAGGCGGGTGGTGTTGGGGTTGGACTCGCGGGAGTAGATGTGCGAGTCACGGGGGGCCGCGGGCTATGGTGCATACGCATGGGAGGTTAGCTCTGGCCGGCTGTCGTGTCCGGCTGGGAAGAGGCATCTTACGTCGACGTTTTGCCAGCGGGCTAGCTGCTTGGGGTCGGAGTCATAGCGGAAGGTGGTGGACACGTGGATGGCCGGGGCGATGGCGCGGTGCGCGCTGATACCATCGTCGCTGTGGACAGCGCGGGTAGAGATGGCAGCGGCAGCCTTGACGACGTCCTTGGAAGCGGAGGCAGTGGGGTCGGACATTGTGGGAGGCGAGGCTGAGTTTATAACGGTAAGGCTGACAACAGAAGGAGGACGGATCAATGACGCTTGCACAATAACTGGTGCTCTTTATGAAGCCAGGATAATGTCGTGATGCTCGCAGACGTTGACATGGCTGGAACACAAGGCCGGAACACAAAATGACGCTATGTGGACAAGCAGCCAACAGGATGAAGAGGAATATCCATAGGATCAAGCTCGAACCGGACCTCGGAATCGGCAACGTCTCGTTAATGTGACAAGTTAACCCGAGACGCATTGTGCTAGGATTAGGGTTGAGAAAGCAGACGGGTCTTTTTTGGCCGTGTTCCCGGAACTGTCTCACACTGTAGTAGTTGGTCCCTGGCATTATAAGGCTGCTAATTGGCAGATGCATCTCGGGATTGAAGCAACTTGACATCTCCACCGTGCACATCACAGTGCGACCAGCTCATGCGGATAAACGGAAGAAACGCGCAGTTACTCTGGGACAAGACGGACGATTATGTAATGCACACAGCTTCACTTAAGCCTACAACGACAACGAAGATGCAGATATAAAAAGACAAGCAAAGGATGGATGTTCAAAATGCTATGATTCCAGTGGTATGACGACAACAGATAAAGCGACACGGCAAAAGACGACCGCCATGAAACAAGACAGAAATATAAAGAAACGCCGCGCTGCCGTAGCAGAAACAACCAAGAAGAAGAACAAATAACACGTCGTGGGCAAGAAAAGAAAACAAGAAAAAAGATCGCTTCGACAAGATAATGACAAAATAAACCGAACAGTCAGGAATCGCTTGCAACTAGATGTGTGTGGACGTGTGTATGGGGTGCAGAAGCAAAGGGTGAAACAAAAAGACATCATAGAAACGCTCATCCACCAAACCTCCTCCCCCTTCTTCACAGCTTGCCGGCCAGCTCCTCCCGAGCCTGGGGGCAGCACAAGGCAGACAGACGTTTTAAAACCGCCAGCGGGGCTTCGTATCCTTGGGGTCCACCGACTTGCGTGTCCCTGCGCTCGAGGCAGTGCGCGATGCAGAGAACATGCCGGGCGTGCTGCGGCCGTCGGCACTGCCGGCGCGGTCGCGCAGGTGCGACGACGGCACGGGCAGCACGCTGGACCGGCGCGGGTTGAAGGCCATGGAGCTTGCGGGCCGCGACGGCGGCGAGCTCATGTCGCCGCCAACGCCGCCGCCAGTCATGCGCGGCTGGTACGACGCTCTGCGCACCTGCGCGGCTGGGTTGCCTGCTGCTGCTGCTGCTCCGCTGCGGGATGGGGCGCGCGTCTTGGGCATTACGGTTTGCTGGGCGTATGGGCCGGGGCCGGCGTTGTTGATGCGGTCGCGGAACGACAGGCGAGACTGGCTACTTCTAGTAGGCGTATCACCTGGCGCGGGCGACGCGGCAGTCGAGCGGGGGGACATGGAAAAGCTGCGCATTTTTGGTAGCCGAGAGGCCGAGGTCGAATTCGGGGTGAGCGTGGATACGGGACGCGTGGCGCCCGGTGTCACGGATGGTGATCTCTTGGCATAGGGGCTTGGCGTGGTGAGAGTCAAAGGCACGAAATTATGGCCCGTGTCAATGGTGTTGGCATTGGTCGAGCCGTTCCACTTTGGCCGGAGGTCGGATGTTGAGGGGGGACGAGAGAGTCTTGAGATTGGCTTGGTAGCGCTGCCGTTCTTGTTGCCGTTGGGGGTAGACGGCACATACAGGCGGTCCTGAGCTGCCTTGCGGCTGGCACTGAGCTGGGGACTGGGAGAAGGCAACAAGGAATTGCGGTAGGATTGCTGGCCCGCACCTCCAGTAGTACCGGCACGAACACGCTTTCCATTGGACCCGGGTGTTCTAGGCCCGAATCCAAGGGAAGACATGAACACAGAAGACGGCGGTGAGCTGCTTGGGGTTTCACGGCCACTGCCAACAGTCGAGGGATAGGTATAATCACTAGACAGCAAGCTTGAAATGGAGTCGCGCAACTGCTGGCCCTTGAAATCAGACTGGACTTCCTCAAGCAGCACATCCATGTCCGCCATGGTGCGTTTAAGAGTAGCCCACTTGGTCTGCGTTTCAGAGTGAAGACACAGGATCTCTCCATTGACAGTCAGGCGGTCCTTGACTCCCTTGTCGATAATTGATAGCACACGCTCGATAGCAGGGCCATAGTGCATCTTCTTGGCTTCGTAGCTTTCAATCTTCTTGGTCATGACAGGAGGGTTGGTCAAGTGACATCCCGTGTCCATAGCTTCCTGGAGCTTGTCGACAGACCGATGGACCGACTCGTACATCTTCTCAGCCTGGCGACCGGCATTGCGGAACACCGAGACCCATCTGTCTTCGCCAAGCTCCTTGCGCAGACACTCGGCGTCCTTTTCGAGCTTCTTGTAGCTGCCGTCGAGCGCAGTACGTCTCATCTCCAGCTCATCACAAGCAGTAGGGAAAGACTTTTGCGCGCGGTTCTCAAAGACTGACAGTCGCATAGGCAGAAAGTCGAGAGATGCACGCAGGGGCTGCATGCGAGCGAACAAGGCAAGCAGAGACGAATCATCAAGAGCAAACGAGGCGGCGGCCGGAGACTCGGGGCTCATGGGCGCGGAAGACAAGGCTTGTGTACGCGAGGCAGCGGGTGCCTCTTCAACAATAGTCTCCAGATCGCCAATATCAACGTTCTCGTTGGCCGCAATCATAGACATGTGACGGCGCTCTTCCATCTCAAAGACCAGTCGGCTCAGCTCGTCCATTTCGCCTTGGATGTCGCCAAGAACGTTGTTCCACAGCTCCTCCCACTCCATGGCAATTTCAACTTGTTCCTTGGCAATGTGCAAGGAGTTGCGGATCTTCATCCACTCTTCCAGAATGTGCTCCATCTGGACGACGGCCTTGTTGAGGTCGTTGGGAGAGACGTCGCCAATATCAGAGCGCCTTTGCAGATCCTCAATGGCAGAGACGTAGATGTTGATTAGATCTTCAAACCGCACAATAGCCTTTTCCACCTCATCGAGGCCCTCGCGTCCGCCAGCTGCGGCCCATTCAACATCGTCGTCGCTATCAAGGCCGTCGATGACGTCAGAAGCCTGGGCAATCCAGCCCCTTATTTGCTCTGCGGCATTGATGAGAGCATGGTTTGCAGCATGGGCAGTCGGAATGGCGGCGACCTTGTTGGAGAGTGAGTCTGCATCGGGCAGCTGGAGGGAAGTGAGTTGGGCGAGTTGGTTGGCAAAGGACGCACGTGATAAGGTGTAAATGGAGCCAGCACGGCCGTGGCGAGGCACGAAATATTCCGAGCCAAAGGAGCCTTCGGCCGGTGATGTAATGATGGGCGGCGTGTCCTTGGGTGGTGGTGGCGGTGGTGCCTCTGACGGATGGTGAGTGTCTAGGGTTAGTGAAGGAGGGGAAGAAGCCGTGGCGCGGTCGTCCGTGTGTTCTTCTGGGGTGTCATTTTGATCCTTGGCGCTGTTCCCATTGATATGATCGGAAGGAATTTGGCTGCTGGTGTCCATGTTCAGAAGAGGCGGTGTATGGACTTCGGGCAGAGTTGTAGAGTTGAAGGGCGGGGTGGTAATGATGTCAGGTAGACAGACGGATTTTAGAGGCGGCAGAGTGTGGATTTCGGAGAGACAGGCGGAGGAGGGGGATGAAGTGGTGATTGAAGCAGTGTCTGAAAGAGCGGGCGAGGAGGTCGGGCGGAGATCCGGGAGAGACGCCGAGAACGCAGCAAAGGCAGAGGGAGACTGCGGAGGAGCCAGGAAAGTAGAGGAGACAGAGGCGGGAGAAGACAGGCCGATGTTAAAGTCGTCGTTTGTGGGGCTGGAAAGCAGGGCTGAGCCGCTATCAGAGACAGAGCGAGGCGATCTCAGGGACTCGAATGAGGTGGAGCGCGAGATGGTGTTGGCGATGGCAGTCGAGATATCTCGTACAGTGCCCTTCCACGGACGGCCGCGGCGCGCAACAGCAAGCGCGGGAGCGGGAGAGGAGCCGGCCTGGTGGTTCTCGTCGAGTTGGCGGGCCTGGTGCTGGACCAGACCGCCGGCGCGGTCTTGGATTACTGGAATCGTTGTGGTGGTGGTGGTGGTGGTTGGCTTGGAAGCGGAGGAGGCAAAGCCCAGGGCTTTGAGGCGAGCTGCAAGACCAGGCGATGGTTTGCGGGTGGGTTGGATGGTGGCCGGCTGGGCAAGAGATCTCGGGTGGGGATTTAAATTTGATTTAGAAGCGGCAGCGGGAGAGCGTGATCTGAAGACGCGCGAGGCAAGCGACTTGTGGGCGGAGGCGTCGAGGGCTGGCGGCGAGGACAGAGCAGGTGGGGGAGATTGAGAATGAGACGGAGGTTTCGGCGAAGCGTATGGCTGTGGTTGTAGTTGCGATTTGGAACGAGGCTGCTCGGGTTGCGCCTGACACGAAGGGTTTGCTGTGCTGTGGTTATGGTCGCGGTCGTGGAGGTAGCTCTGGGCCTGGGCCTGGCTCTGGCTGTCACGATACAGATCGGGCTGGGTCGGGGCGTGATGGCAAGTGAGGGAGCCTGAAAGGGGCAGATGAACGACGTCGCTTGTCAGGCTGGTAAAATCAATGTCGAGAGCAAGGTGCGAGTTGGTATCAGGGTGCACAGTTATTCCAGGCAGCGGCTTAGAGGCGGCCGAGGCTGGAGACGACGAGGTACAAGAGGCAAAGGCCTTCGGCTCTGGCAGCGACAGGAAATCAAAGGACAGCGAGTGGTAGGGCTCGCGATCGGATTCGGTGGCTGAGGCGAGAGAGGCGGCGGCCGATGAAATGCCAGTAGTGGAATCCAGAGACGATGTTGACGAATTTGTGAGGGCGCTGTACGTGTAGGCGGTGGTTGTTGTGGTGGTGGCACTGTTTTTGTTGTGGTTGTGGTTGCGGTGGTGGTGGTGGTGGTGGTGGTGGTGGTGGCTGGAGGAGGACGAAAAGATTTTGTCGGCGGTGCTACAGGCACCATCACTGCAGTAGGCGCTGCAATTACAGGGCACATCTCCTGGAATGGCGCCGGCTACAGCGGGCGGTTGGGCCGTCATGGTGTCTGCCCGTGGGTGGAATTTCGCTGTTTTAGGGCCGGGCAAGGGTAGGGAAATTGGGCAGATATTTGCAATGGCAGAAGGGCGCTGCAAGGCCAGACACTGGCTGGGGGGCGATGAGGCCCTGTAACTTGCGCTGGTTATAGTTCTGGGTCCCCTGTAGCAACACGGACGAACAGGAAGCAGGAAAAGAGCCGAGCAGGTGGGAGCTTGGGCTTTGCAAGGACGACAGAAGCAGATCAACAAGGGGAGAAAAAGACGTCAAAGAAAAGACGAGGACGGGCAGGTCAAGACGAGTGCGAGAGCGATGAAGAGTGACGTCGACGAGTTGATGGCGGGATGGAATGGATGGAATGGAGGCAAGGCAGAGGCAGTCTTGTGATGCAGCGACCAGATGATGAGGACAGAGAGAAAGAATGAGGAACTAGACAAGGGAGACCAAAATAACGAGAGAAACGGCCTAAAAGAGAAGAGCGCGAATAGAAGGCAGAAAGCAGAGAGCAGGATGGGGAGCAACGGCCCAATGTGGTTCAAGCTGGCCTGCGGAGGAACGACGGATTCCAGATGTGATATTGGATTTCAGCTTGTCCGTCTTTGCGATTCTGCGAGCATGGAAGAGGAGGAGAAAGAATGAAAGAATGAAAACGATGACAGACGACAGAAGACAGCCATATGAAGAGAGCCAAGAAAGATCACCACAGCCGGAGAGAGCCACGCAGAAGAACAGGGCCGGTCTTGAGACGTAGAGTCAGGCTTCTCTACACACTGTTACAGATTAGAAACAAAAACAAGACCGAAACGTTCACACGAGGCAGAGAGACTGGGCTTAGAGAGAGACTGTTAGGCTTGGAGAGAGACTGTTGGTTAGGCTTGGCTGTGTAGTGTGAAGCTGTTGTGGGCAGAGCTCGGCAGAAGAAGAGGCGAGCAAGACTGCAAATGCAAATATAGAGAATGAATATGTATCAGTAGCTTCAACAGAGAGAAAGAAAAAAAAAAAAGAAGAAAAAAAAAAGAAGAAAAAAAAAAAAGAACACAAATATGGCAGGACAAAAGAAAAGGTCACAAAGGGCTACACTTGTACTACTTGCTAGGCATTTGGAATCTAAGCCTCTGGCGCGTTGTTTTGGGCATTTTTGTTGTTTGTAAAACATTGTAAAAAGGGAGACGTGAACACAGAGAAACAACCAGATATTTTGATGAGGCCCAGAGACATTGGGATACAGAAGGGAGGGGGGAAAAGAGTATAAATGAAGGTAATAAAAGGAAGAAGAGATGGAGCGGGAGGGGGCTGAGGGGGTAGAAGAAGAGGATAGAAGAAAAAAAAGAGAAAACAAAAACCCCCCCAAAAAAAACCCGTTCGTTTGGTGATGTTATTTCTGGCTTCATCTCATCTCACCATGTAGCAGTCCCCACTGCGGTTTTATATAACTCATTTCTCTGCTGATGAGTGAAACATTGCCAGCACCAATGCGGCGCAGGTGAACAGAACAGAGACATGAACAGCCTGATACAGCCAATGGCGTACCTCTACATCTGCATCTCTGCAGTGCATCTGCCTGCATCTGCCTCTGTGCCTTTCTCCTGTATTCTATGCAATCCACCCTTCTTCGCTGACCTTTTACGTCCTTCTCATTGCTACTGTTGCTGTGGCGTCTGCTGCAATATGCATGCAATGCAAATCCCATCATTGCCTCTTCGTCCAATCTTTTGGTGATGTCATTGCAGAGAAAAGGGGGCAGTCCAGACCTGCTGATATCGTACACATTCGTAGGGTTGTCAGATCACGTGACCCCATCGCTTTATGCTTTCTTTTCCGCGCACTAACGTCAACGTCATGAGCCCGGAAAAAGAAAGCACAAAAAGAAAATATACATCAACTTGCAGATCATCCACCAAGACACACATCCCATCTCAATATCAAGGGCCAAGGGGCTGAGGGGAGCCTGGGCCCAAAAGACCAAGGGGGCTCTAGGGTTGGGTAAGAGTCCTCCTCACTAAGCAGGTTCCAGTTCCCCTCAGTAGTCCTCAGTAGTGCATCTTTTAGGGCCCATCTTTTATTGCAGTTCCTGACTAGCCCATATTGGGACGTAATGAAATCCCCAGACCAATAGTCTGCAGGCATTACAGAGGGCCATCGAGCACGACAGCGACATCAATAGGCCTGAAGGGCCCTGTAATCTTGGTGGATTGCATGCACAGTTTATATTGCTTCTGCAAGCCATATGCACGCATATTCATGCACATCAGAGTACCAAATCCCAGAAGCTTCACTTGGCCTTGGTGGGCTTTTGCTGTCTCGTTTAAACTGCATGAAATTGCGCTTAACAGCCGATCAGCAGCAGGCAAAGAGGATGTGAGCTGTTACGTGGGACTTGGGACTTGGGACTAGGACTACCAATGCTCGCCGTACCAACGACCAAAGAACTTGGAGTAGGCGTGGTTCTTGAGGGACAAGGCCGGGATACAAAAAGGGAACGGCTTCATGAGGAGGAGGGCAGAGCTGAAGACAGAAGGAGGGAGGGAGAGGAGGGAGGGGCAAGATAGGAGCTAGTGTGTGCATGTGCTGGAGGGACACCTCTGCTTGTACACATGTACCGATTTATTGATTCGTGTCTTTCTGCGTCCTTCCTCCCTCTTGCGGAAGCCAACTTTGATTAACGAACCACTCGAAGCTGCAACCAGACAGAGAAGAAAAAGCTTGTGCCGGCCTCGAGTCTGTGTGCTTGTTGCATGCATGTAACCTGTCTTGTGAACTTGTACTTTGTACCTTTGTGCTTGATGGTTCGATCCTCTTCTCTCACTAACTAGCTATGACCCTGTTCATAACAGAGGCTGCACTGTGATTAGCTATTATACTCCTAGACTCAGGCTTTAGTGGGCTGTTACAGTGCGTTCAGGGCTCTTGTTGACCTGACTAGAGGCTCTCCTTATCCGACTACAGGCTCTACTGCAGCCAGCTACAGGCCCTTCCCACACATTTACAGGCCCTCCCCCACCCGGCTACAGGCTCTACAGCGACATAGACACATACACACAGAGACATACACCATCATATGCCTGCACATCTCAGAATCTGGCCTGTGACAGATTTCTAAACAAGCCGATTAAAAGGCTGCTTTTCCTGCTGCATGCTTGCAAGGGTTTTTGTTTACTTTTCTGAGGGGGACTTTGTTTTTATTTGAATTTTTCCCCTGATTTTTGCCGATATTCTTTTGCCCATTTCCCCCCTACAGTGTCTACTGTTCAACAAGTATCACGAGAAAAAAAAACTCCTTCTCCAGAATATTCACAGAGCCCAGCTGGCATCACAATCACAGTCTTCACCTCTTGGCCAGTGTCTCTGTTTGTTTACTTCCACATCGCCTATCGTCACCAGTATTGGAAACACCACAGAAACAACACCCCCTCCTCTCCACATTATCTCCCGCATAGCACACGCCCCCCCTCTTCCTGTGCCCTCCTCTCTCTTTTCTCCCCTCATCTTCGCCCTCGCCCTCGCTCTCGCCCTCGTCTCGCCATTTCGACGCTTTCCGCCTGACCGACCGCCTAAAGAACAAACTCGAAACACTTGGACTCGCGCAGAAATCCAGAGACCCAGAACAGAAAAGACAACAACCCCACCGCCCTCTCCTGCAACAGAAACAAAACAAGGGAGCCCGCAGCCTCCACTAAAGAAGCATCTTGGTCATGAGCTCTTCTCACGCATCACCGCAGCCATCGCCGCCGCTACCGCCGCCGCTTGCTCTTGCTTCATCAGCCGACCTCTATCTCGACCTCCATCCCGACTCTGACCACCCTCACAACAACCCTCACAACAACCCTCACAACAACCCCGACCACGACCACACCCACACCCACAGCCGAAGCCACACCCACAGCCGAAGCCACACCCACAGCCTAGACCCCAATCTCGACGTCAAGACCCCCACCTCTCCCGCCCTGCAGTCTGCCGCCGCCTCGCTCGCCATCTCGCGCAGCCTCAGTGAAGCCTCTATTGCGTCAGCAGCAGAACAGTCCAACCTCGTTGCTGCCGCCATCAGCATGAGCCGCCAGTCAACCGACAGCTTCCAGTCTTCCCGCACCAGCGACTCCAGCTTCCAATCACTCTCGTCGTCCAGCGGCGCCTCCCGCCTCAGCACCTCCAGCCTGGACTTGGACTCGTCACCCGAGGACCCCCACAGCGAGAACGATGCCACCGAACCCTTCCCCACCACCACCGCTGGCCACGACGACCTCGATCCCGACGCCACCATGTCCGGCGCCCATGGCGGCCGCAAGACCAAGAGACGCGGCTACATGCGTCCGCAGGGCACCAACTTTGCTGCGAGTGCCCGCCACCGCGAGAGTGTCCTGAGTCTAGGCAGTATTGCCCATATCCAGTTCTACTTTGCCCGCACCGGCCTGTTAGACGGCAAGGGTGCCCAGCTCGCCCGCAAAAACAGAAACCAGCGCGCAACAATCGATATGTCTGGACTGGTCTCGCCGTTGCGGAGCCCTAGCCTGGTGGCCATGGATGCCGACGGCGGCAAAACCCGCCATCTGAGTCTAATGTTTGGCGGCTCCGACCACTCACAGGCCTTGCACGCCTCATTTCTTGACGACAGCTTCAGACGGCCCGATGCCGAGCAACGGTCTGACTCGGATGACGAGGAGGCCGACTCGACCCGCGATGCCTCGACCCTGTACTCAGACGACCCAGACGACTTTGACGACGACGATGATGACGAAGCCAGCATGCTCCCCCCCACCACCAGCACTTTCCGCGCAGCCGAGAAGCACATTGCCCCGCCGCCCACCATTGGCCAGCTGAAGCGAGACCTGCGCCATGCCCTGAACGCTGCAACTACAGCACTGGAAGACGTGCTCGCCTACAAGATTGGCGGCACTCCCCGAAAAAACAGCGTGACGTCGACGTCGAATGCCCAGGTTGAGACCCAGGGCTGGTTCGAGGTCCAGGGGATGCACATCCTCGATGTCATGACCATGGCCATCCGCGCCGCCAAAGTCTACTACACCGCCCACGAGCATCCGGAGCGGCTAGACTCCATCAAGCCCGAGCGCGAGGTGCGCACCGAACTGCTGTCCGTGCTCGAGTGCCTGCGTCAGATGGCCTCGCGTGAGTTCAAGGGCGGCATCCGCGAAACTGAGCTGGGCGCGCTGGCCGGCTGGATCGCTAGCGTATCTGCCATGCTGCGCGGCGACGAGCAGCTCGAGGCAGCCGAGCGCGAGGAACGCCTGGGCTGGAAGTGGCTGCACGGCACATGGGCCGGCCGCGAGGTCGAGCGCGAACTCGCCTTCCTCGCCAGCATGCACCCCGAGGCTGCCGCCGCGCTGCCGGCCTACACGCCGCTGGCCGACGACCTGGACACCATGGCGCTGCCGACGCCGTTCCTCGCCGCCTTCCAGAACGGCCTGCTGCTCGTGCAGCTGCACAACGCGGCCGTGCGCAAGAGCAAGCGCCGCTTTGGCGCCATTGCCGCCTACCACAAGGACACGCAGAAGCCGTACCGCGCCGCGGATAATATCCGCTACTGGGCCAAGGCCGCCGAGCTGCGCTGGGAGGTGCCGCTGCGCGTCGATGCGCTGGCCGTCGTGTACAACGCCGAGCCGCAGGCCTGGCGCCACTTCCACGATGCCATTTTCGACTGGTGCCGCTGCGTGCGCGAGGAGATTACGGCAGAGCTGGCGGACGAGCTGGATGGCTTCTGCTAGATGGACGGGCCGCTCGCTCCACGCTCGCTCCCCGGGCCTCGGGCCTCGGGCCTCGACGGCCGCATCACGACCTTTGCTCGGTTGCTTTGTTATGCCCATTTGTCTCTTTCCCACCAGCTTTTTTTTTATTCTTCTTCACCAACTCCAGCGACATCCAATGGCCTCAGACTCCGCCGCCACTCTTTGTCTTCTTTTTCTTTTCTTGCTCGCTTTGTAACGACTAATGCCCTACCACCAACCAAACGCCCTCCTTCATTCTTGTCAACTTTGGGTCTGAGCCTGAGCCTGCGAGAGCTTAGCCGAGCGTTGCCTGCCATCATTTTCTTCATTCTGAGCAATTCATTTGTTGTTTCCTTTGTGTTTCATTGTTTCTACTGTTTCTCTATCCCGCCCTCTTCCTGTTCGTCTCGCCTTATATCCCATCCCCCCTTCTCACCGCTGAGACGATCTGATCTCTTGTATATAACCTGCTGCTGCGTCTGAGACCTATCTGCTACTAGTGCTGTTGTTCTCTTTTGTTTGTCTTCTCTTTGTCCCGGTTCCAATCTGTCCTGCGTCTGCCTTTTCCATTCATCATCTATCATGGCGGCCGTGAAGCTGGCTGCTGCTATATCCCAAGTTTTCTTTGTTTCTTTCTCCTCTATCTGACTTGATATTTGTTTTTTGTCTTTTTCTCTTCTTGGTGCCTCTGGCTTTCACATACACATACACACATACAGTCTGTTCTTGTTTCACTGTGTTCGTCTCTTGTCTTCAACTGCAGCTGTCGGTTTTCGCCGTCCCTGGCTTCGTGCGCGAGGCTCGTCTTGGTGCTGCTGCGAATCCCCGTTGTACGCACGGCACTTATATATACGTCGGCTGCCAGAGATAGATCCTTCTATATACATCAAGATACTCATAACGATTCCCGTCACTACTTTGTCAATGCCACTTGAGGCTCTCACAAACACAGCCATTCTGACACAACATGCTCACCAGTTCTAGCCATCTGTTACCATGTGCTCAAGTATATTCATCGCTGGTCGCCGCAAAATATAGATAAAAGCCCGACGATAATGGCGTTAAAAAAACAAAAAAAAAGGAAGCCTATATATCCCACGGCGTTCCAGTATACCATAACCCGTGTGTATCCATAAACATCGTCATGACCAATCCTAGAGCAAGAAACAAAAAAGAAAGAGAAAAAAGGAGACACAGCCCACCCTGCCGCCTCACAGCGGCATCGGCCGAATGCCCCCACCACCACCACCGCCGCCGCCTCTCCCTCCACCGCCCCACGACGATCCCCCCCTACTCGCGCGCGAGCCGCCGCGGGCCTTGGACACGCCGCCCGCGCGTTTGTACGAGCGGCCACCGCCGCCTCCGCCGCTCTTGCGGCCGCCTTTGAAGCTGCGCCTGCTGTTGCCACCGCGGGATGAGGAGCCGCCGGAGCGGGTACTCCCGCCAGCACCCCCGCCGCCGCTGCCCCCGCCGCCGCTGTCGCTTGGGTTGTATGTAAGGCTGTTGAGCCGATCGTGCCATGCGTCGACGCTTGATTTGTTAGCGGCGAGGGTCGTCGCTGCTGGTGGCGCACTGCGTTCACCACCAGAGAAGGCCGACCTGCCACCACCACCGCCGGCATCGCCGCCGGCGCTCTGGAAAAACTTGGAATCTTCACCCCCATCATCGTCGTCCTCATCGCTGATCAGGTCCACGATATCCTCTTCATTAAACCCGTCGCCGTCCATCATGGTCTCGTACTGCTCGCGGAACGTGCACAGGAGCGGCAAGAACTGGGCCCCGTGCGAGCGAACCTTGGCCTTGTCGACGCCGGGGATCTTAGCCATGGCATCGAGCGTTGTTGTCCAGCGGGTAGCCATTTCGCGAAAGTCGTTCTGCGAGAACAGCGCCTTGCGCAGGCCCGAGGTGTTACGCAGACGCTCCTCGACGCGCTGTGCCTCGTCGATGAAGTTGGCAATCACGTCTTCGTGGATCGGGTCGGTCTGGTGAGCCCGTTTGCGCGCCGCAGTCAACGGGCCCGGCGGATCGAAGGCGCTGTCGTCGTTGCCGTTGTCAAGGTCGAGCATGCCGCGCCCACCGCGGGCCTGTTCGGGCTCGTTTTCGCTTTCAAAGAAGGATTCGTCTGATAGCTGGAGCATCTGTTCCTTGCCTTTCCCTCCTCCGCGCACAGGCGATGAGACCATGGTTGATGTGGGCTCCTTCTTCTTTGCTTTGGCCCTGGGCTTGGCGCCGCCATCATCCAGGCGAATCGAGAGCATCAGCCGTTTGCGCCCGGTTATAAAGTTATGCGCTTCGGGGCCACACTACTCGGTGTTAGCACATCTGTCCTTTCCCCATGCATTCATCTCTTATCCTCTCATACCTTCAAGTAGTCGATCGCAAATCCAACGCGGTGGTTCATCTTGTAGCCAGAAACCAGCGCGTTCTCCACCGACAGTCGGTCAATAATGCGCTCCAGATCCAGTTTCTTCATTCCTTTGGCGACCTGCGAAAATGGCGCTAGCTCGTGGGTCGCGTTGATCTTCTCCATGTGTCTGTCACCCTTGCCCAACAAAATATCGGCACATTGACCCATAGTCAGCGCCTCTGGGCGGATCTGTACTGCACGCAAGGCAGCAACAGCAATGTGGGTGAAGTCTCGGGGCTCTGAAATCTTCTTGTCGAAGAGGCAGTTGTCACATTGGCCGTTGCAGTCGGCGGCATCAAAGACTTCGTCAAAGTACCGCAGGATCTCGACTCTCCGGCAGTCGCTTTCATTGTCGCAAAAGGTGACCACCCGATTCAGCATCGCTATCTGCCTGTCGATCTGCTCCTTGGAAGGGCCGGAGCCCCTGCCAACATCCTTATCCCCAAATTCGCCCTTGATCATCTTGCGCAGCAACACAGCATCAGCTTTTCCGTAGAAGCAATAGCATTTGGACGGTTTGCCGTCACGTCCGGCTCGGCCGGTTTCTTGGTAGTATCCCTCTAGACTCTTGGGGATGGCATAGTGGATGACAAAGCGCACATCAGGCTTGTCGATGCCCATACCGAAAGCGATGGTGGCGACCACGACCTGGACTTTGCCTGACTGCCAGTCCTTTTGGACTTGGACCTTCTCATGGGGACTGACACTAGCATGATACCTTTCAGCCTTGATGTTGGCGTCCCTCAGCTTTTCGGCGACGGACTCGGCCGTCTTCTTGGAAAGGGTGTAGACAATACCAGACTGTCCTCGGTGTTCCAAAACAATCTCTTTGATGTCCTCGAATGCCGTCTTGGCAACCTTTCGTCGCACTTCGTAGTAAAGATTTGTCCGGTTGAAACTCTGCGCAAAGGTCTGGCAGTCCTGAAGCCGCAAATTGTGCTTGATATCCATAATAACATTGCTAGTTGCGGTAGCAGTCAGGGCTATCACAGGAACCCCGGGGAAGGCCAGGCGCGCCTTGCCAATCTCCTTGTAGTCGGGCCGGAAGTCGTGGCCCCATTGACTCACACAATGGGCCTCGTCAATGACAATTCGAGCCAGTTTGTTGCGTTGATACAAATCAGTCATGGCCTGGATAAACCTCTGGCTTTTGTTGAGCATCTCAGGAGTCGTGTACAGTATTTCCACATACCCTTCTGGGTTGCGCTCCTGGAACATATTCATGACCATATCCTTGGCTTCTTTGCTCATCTCACCATTGTACATGACAGCGTGGATTCCAAGAGCCTTGAGATGATGGACCTGATCGTGCATCAAACTGAGAAGAGGGGAGATGACCAAGGTGATTCCCTTGGTGTTGCCAGTCCTTATAACAGCCGGAAGCTGATAACAAAGAGACTTTCCACCTCCAGTCGGCATGAGAACAAAGGCATCCTTGCCTGCTAGCGTCGCATTGATAGCCTGTAGCTGGTTGTGCCGAAAGCTATGCATGCGGAAGCGGTCTTTGAGTATTTGTTTAACGTCGGCAGACCATGGATGGCACATCTGCTCTGGCGGCCAAGGATTTTGCTTGGCGGATACAGGCAGCTTTCTCTTCTCTAGCTTGCTAGCTGCTCGCTTCTGAGCTAACTGCATCATCGTATTACCTGAAGTAGCCTCAAGAGCTGGTCTTTGCTTCATAGGGAGACTCGAGGCTTCGAAGCTGTCTGCGAGGGCTATGAGATCATCGTCAAGGTCGTCATCTTCACAATCGCTAAAGGAAGGCCCTACGCCAGCTGCTGAACTATTGTGGTACGTCTGATGAGACCGGGAAGGGGGTGTTTGTTGGAAGGAAATGGTGGTTTGGCGGCGATTCTGTGCCGTATTCGAGGTGTGATTAGAGAACGTGCTTGTATTGTTGCGTTGGCCATGGCGGAAAATGCCTGACGAGTCCGCAGCATCCAACTCCATGAGAATTGAATCGTCAATATCATCAAATTCTAGCCCTGGAGAGGCATTTCCGAGCTGCCGCTGATTGCTAGGAGTTTCGCGGGCAAAGCCTGGTGAAGACTTGTGGCTGTTTGACATGTGCAGCATAGAATGAAACTCGGGCCGAGGCCGTTGCGCCGGTGTTGCTGCTGCATTTGCTGTTGCAAACTGTATTGTCCTGTTTACAGAAGTCATATCATCGTATTCCTCGGCACCAGGGTGTTTTTGGTCGATGGCTTCGGGTGCAGGTGGAAGAGTAGAAGCAACGACGGTATTACGCAGATACTGTGCGTTGAGCTCGTGGACTTCATCTTCAGTCACGATGCTCTTGGCCAGCGCCTGGCAAAACTCAGTTTCAATAGCCTTGATGTTCTCGGTAATCTCGTCAAGTCTGTTCTCATCCTCATCTGTGGAAATCCCTTGGCTGTAGGCTTGGGTGATTTGTTTTAGCAGATGCTCCATGTCATCGGACATGGACTTGTGACGCTCCAGAATTGCCCCTAGGCCGTGGATCTCTTTCAGCTGAGCGGCCAGCTCTACACGCTCAACCTTCAGGCGGTCTCGCGTTTCCTTGGCGCCGGCATCCCGAAGACGCAAAGCCATTTCAAAGTCTTTTTGATTCCTTTGAACCTTGGTGGTGATGGCCTCTTCTTTGAGTCGCAACAGGGCCGGATTCTTGATTATCAAGGAACCAACGTCATCTGCCTCGGTAGCTTCAGGTAGCTGCGGGGTGGCATCGATTTCAGGGGCTGGTGGAGGCGGGACGATTGAAGACGGTGGATGATGTGCTGTTGACGGGACCACGGTTGGATTGGGGATTTCCATGATACTGTCGCCTTGAGAGGTATCGCATATACTGATGTGAGAGATGTCGTTGAATGCTGGAGGAGGCGGTGGTACACTAAGAGCAGTTGTTTTGGAAACAGTCGACGGTATAGTAAGAGGAGAGCCGGAATGGCGAGGTGGTGTCATGCACTCCTCTTCGGAGTCCTGGACAACCTCATCGAGTTCGCGTTCTCTTCGAGAAGTTTGTGGAGTATGGACAGGCTCCAGATCTCTTTCTTCAGATGAAGTCTTTTGTGGTGATATTCTATCGGGTGTTGCTACTCGTTTTCGGCTTGGACTTGACGTGATCAGTCTTTTAGTCTTGCCGGGAGTTTTGAGTAGTGTCATTTGAGGCTTAGTTCGAGATGGCGTAGAGAGTTCGGGCTGACAAAGAAGAAGCTTCGATCGTTTCCCGCTTCTGGCAGAGGTAGCACTAGACTCCACTGATGATTGTGAAGACATTTGTTTGACTGCTCGATTTGATGGTGTTTTCCGTGAGGACGGCGGGGCCTCGGTGCCAAGTAACTCATAGACGTCTGGGAATTCATCATCAGAGCCACTTGCTACTTTCGGGTTTTGAGGTCCCATCAACGTGCTGATATCACCGCTTTTGCGCTTTTTGTGGGGAGGTGAAACTGGTTGCGGGCGGGAGGCGTGCGCTTCGTTCCAGAGTTGAAGTTCTTCGTCGTTGAAGTCCAGGTCATCGGAAGAAGGTATATAGTCATCTTCTAGTTCTATCAAGCTGAGATCTTCTTCTGTCATGTTTGGCTGCTGCAGTTTTGTTCGAGAGACTGTCGGCTCAGCGAATAGGGACTTCCGAGAGGGTGTTTGCAGTGAAACTAGAAGAATAGTACTCTGAGTTAGTAATTTAGTGATCACTCAAAGCGGCTTCATACTGGTTGTATAGTATGTACGTACCATTGGCAGTCTTGCTTGATGCAGCCTGCGATGCATACTCGCGTTCGAACCGCCCCATGGTTGCTATAGAAGATTGGGACGAAACCTTGGGTTTACTGCATGTGATATCGCTCTTGGAGTGTGTCAACAATGTCGCTGTTGGCCTGTTCA
The DNA here is from genome assembly GCA_038407185.1 of Chalaropsis ovoidea. Taxonomy (NCBI): domain Eukaryota; kingdom Fungi; phylum Ascomycota; class Sordariomycetes; order Microascales; family Ceratocystidaceae; genus Chalaropsis; species Chalaropsis ovoidea. Next base: position 27,806 of record JAXHKQ010000004.1, read on the forward strand.
CGGCAGAAGATTGGCTGTGCAGTTTCCGTGGTGACGTGCGTGTGGGCAAGTTGTGCATCATGACCATGTCATCCTCATTAAGCTCGTCGTCGTCGACTGCAGCAGTATCAGCAGCAGTATTTCTGTAGGCTGCTGTAGCCGGTTGAGCCCGCAGTGGCTGTGGTTGGGGCGCTGGGGCCTGTGGTGGTGTCGCAGTCGGTACCCCTCGTCGTTGTGGTTGAGACCCCTCATGCCTCGGCGGTTGCAGAGTCGAGGTCTGGGATTTGGCGGGCTCCGAAAAGTCGGACCGGATGGGCGGCGGGAACTGTGTCTTGAGGTTCGGGCGAGCAATATTGGGATTCTGACTCAGCCACTTCAGTTCATTGGCGAGGTTGTTCTTGGTCATCGGGGTCGGGTCAAACTCGCTCGAGATAATAATATGCGACGCTACTGCCGAGATTGAATGGATAATTGCTTTAGGAGGACTGGGATAGCATTGGACTTGATACAGTGGAAAATGTCGAGACAAGGTAAACGCAGAGGGTTAAAGGAATTTCATGTAAAAATAACAAATGATAGGCTTGAGATGAGGAGAGAGAAATTGTGGTTTGGTGTCTGCCACGTTGGAGGAATGTGAGGTTCTGTGTCTGGTAGCTGCCCGCTTCACTTGATGAGGCTGCCTAGAAAGATTTTGGAGGCACAATGGCAAATAGATTGGTAGTGATAGCGCCCACCTTCTCCATTCGTGTCGCGACCCAGTAACGCGAACAGCTAGCTTAATCTGTTCTACGCTAGCACGTGACTTCGCGTGCGCTAGACAACCCTGGTGTGTTTGTGTGGTTAGGGTTGAATGGTCACGCTGTTTGTTCGGTTGAGTCTTTTGTGTTTCTTAGATATGCATAAAGACTTGCGGTCTACATGACGATCTGATCTGAACCTTAAACCTGCTACATTACACACACAGTATCCCGTCATTACACACACAGTCTCCTGTCATTACTACCACTGAGTTCCTGTTTCACTGCAGCTTACATTAAATCTAGGCATAGTTAGCCCGAGTCGCAGTTATGACGAGCCATGGCAATATTGAGATGGCAAGAGATGTACATGCTGTGCATAGGTACAGAAGCCCTCGCTTGGCAGAGAAGTACACAAGTACAAAGAGAAGGTCAGGGCTGACAACATAGCCACTGCAGTGATTGACAGGCAACCATACAGGAGCCTCTGTCGGGAAGGCGTCAAAGGTAGTGATAGGAGTTGTGAAACAAGCCAATGTGAGCAGCGTGCATAATGTTGCATGTGATATTCCGTCCCTATATTGGCACGACCGGTAAGCCAAGCCTATTGGGAGAGGCCCTGCATGCTGACTGCATACAGGACGGGCCACGCGCTAAACAAGAAAAACAAAATCTACGGGCAAGATTCTAGACGTCAGGGAGAAAAGAAACAAGCAGGATGGCACAGGCTAGAAGCTCTCGAATCCAATGCAAAGGCACAATAAAGTGAGACACACTCAGGAAATAGCGGCATAATCAAGGTTGCAGGGTCGCATGTCATCGTCACCGTCACAGCACAAGAAGTCGGGCGAGGGTGCTATCAACGGACGACAGTGAGGATACGAAGTAGGAGCGCAGACCAATTAGACAGAAATGAGGCGTGCTGGCCATGTGTTTCCACCTGATATTCCTGAAGGCGTGACACCATACAAGAGCGCTGCGTGTTTATGACAGGAGAAACATTTCACGTGGAAAAGTGCGTGAAGACCAAAATTTAAGAGACCAAGTTCATTATATGATATGTAAACCCCAAGTATAACAAAGAAAAAAGAAACAAAAAATATCTCCATAAATTGCGTAGCAACTACAGGAAATATGGGAATCAAGAAGAACCTTTTACATAACCAGGACCAAAGGCCAGAGAGGCCGTCATCGCCAGTGAAGAGTATTCACCTGAGGTCCGACACTCTGCTGGCCAGTCTTTGAAAAAAGCACGTGAAAACCGGCAAGCTCCAACTGAAAGCAAGCGCAAAAGAAGAGAAAAGAAAAGAAGAAAAAAAGCACAACGCAACCCAATATCTACAATGGTTCAAGTACTTAGAGCATCAAAGCGACAACACCGGCCAGAAGGGCCAGGGGAGCGCCGACAGCGCCAGCTCCAGCGGTGATCAGAGTAGAAGAGGGAGTGAGAGCGCCAGTGCCGCTGGGGGCAGCAGTGCCAGTGCCAACGGGGATCAGAGTAGTGGGCTGCTGGCCCTCGGAGGTGGGCACGGGCATCTCAGTCTCGGTGTTGTTGGTGTAGCTGGGAGCGGAGGTGGTCTCGGCGGCCTCGGTGGTGGTCTCAGCAGGAGCAGAGGACTCGGCATCGCCGTAAGCGGGGACGGAAGAGGTGGAGGTTTCCTCAGCGGGGGTCTCGCCGTAGACGGGATCGGTGGTGGTGGGAGCAGCAGTGGTGGTGGCGGCCTCCTGGCCGTAGATAGCCTCCTCGGAGGTGGTGGCCTTCTCACCGAACTTGATGGAGAAGGGGTTGGAGTACTGGAAGACGGAGTTGTCCTTGTCCAGGACCAGCTTGAAGCCGTAGGTGTTGGCCTGGTCCAGAGAGGAGGGGATGGCCCACGAGTACTCGCCAGCACCGCTGGAGACGGAAGCTATGGAAGAGAAGGTTGGTTAGATGCTGTGATGCTGCATTGAGAGAGGGCGCGGAAATGGCTTACAAGCAACGGCGCCAGGGGCGACCTGCAGAGTGGTGTTGGAGGTACCGGACAGCAGCTGAATGGTGACAGTGTCGGCGTTGTAGGTGGCGTCGGGAGACCACTGGATGACATACGAGGTACCGGCAGTCAGGACCTCATCGCGAGTAGGGGCGGTGATGGCGTTGAAGCCGGCGGTCTGGGCCAGGGCGTTGCCGACCAGGGTGGCCAGAAGAGTGATCATAGAGTACTGCATTTTGACGGTGGTGTTTGGTGGTGGTGGTTAAAGATAATAGAAAAAGGCGAATAAAAAGATGATATATGGATGAAGGGAATGAATGCGAAGATGAAAGATTATTAGGTAGAAGGAATGACTGTAAAGAAGAACAAGTGAAAAACACGATGAAGAGCGCGATGAAGAAAAGAAGACGAGAGGAAAGATGGACGATGGGCGCGGACAAGGCGAACTTTTAAACAGAGACAGCCCGCCCAGGAACAAGCATAGGAACAGGAACAGGAACAGAACAAGCCCAGAAAATAAAGTCCGGTGTGAAGACTCACGCCCACGCCCACGCCCACATCCACGGTCACGCTCACGCCCAAGCCAAGCCCATGCCTAGTGGAGAAGCAGGAGACGGGGCGACGGTCAAGGGCCTGGTGTGGCGTGTGGGAAGGCCAGGAGACCAGGAAGGGGGGAGGCGTGTGTCAAGCAAAACAGGAAGAAAAGGGAATCGATCCGTGTGTATGTGAGAGAAAAAAAAAAGGCACAATTACTAGGGTATTCTTATGCAATGCCGCAGGATGGAGCGACCACCTTGGTGTGGAGTGGCGAGGGCAAGAGCAAGAGAGAGAGGGGCTGATTTGCACAAATTGGCAGCAAAAAAACCAGAGGCAAGGCAAGAGCGCAGGAAAGGCAGTCATGAATATGCTCACCAATGTGCCAATGTGCAGCCGGCAACTGCACCGGCATCAATGGAGGGTTTGCCGGTTTGCCGTCCGTCCCATAGGGTCGAGGGCCCACGGAAGGGTTAGGGGCTTGCCCATGTCGATATGGAGGTGGGAATGAGGGCAAAAAGAGGGGTGGGGTGGGTTACTGGATGGAGGCCAGAAAAGAAGGAGACGCAGACTACAAATTGACATTAATGCAACCCTAGCCGCACTGGCCTCCGAGGGGCTAAGTCACAGCTAAGCAAACCAAGCCGACGCAAACTGGCTGGACTGGCAAATGACCCTATGCCTGTGGCCAGCACAAAACAAAGCAAGACGCACCCACGAACGTATTTCTGGTTCTCTGGTTTTCTGGCTTCCAACACGAGCACGCTCGCTCCGGGCGCATCCACGGCTCGCTGGCCGGGCGAATGCGCTCGGTGCAGTGCTTGCTGCATGCGCGGCCAAAATGGACGCAGTAGCGCTGGCCCGCCTGGCGGTAGAGTGTGGTAGCTTGATGTTAATGTGAATTCCAGAGTTAATTTTTTTTTCCACCTCAACACTGACGTGCTGTGATCGAGGGAACTCGGTGGTGTTGGCTCCCCTCCTGCCCGTTGTATACAAGCACAGATTTCATAACACGCTAGGGTTTCTTGTACCTACTTGCACAAGTCAGGAACAAAGTTCTGCGGCTTGCCGAGTTTGGTCAAGGCAGTATTTTTGACCAGCCCTGACCCTGTCCGTGTATCTCGACTTGTTTGATCAGTTGGTTATTTATATGTTCTTTATTGTTTTATCGTGCCGCCCTCCTTTTTTTTTTTCCGCTTATGTTAAGCGGCGCCCAAAGTCACAAGTCTGAAGCAACCCCAAGCTTTGCACTGGTTGCCAAGTCCTGTGGAAGAATTGCAATGTAGCAAAATGGACGAAATCACCAAGCTGTGATTGAGATTGACGGAGTCTTTCTGGGCAAGGAGAAATAAATCCACCAGATCGGAGTTGTTGGTCCGTAGCAGCGGCGACGGGCACTACATTTCTTTCTCCCTCCTGACCCTTCTGTAAGGTCGCCTAAATAGCCGCTCATGTCCCCCTGAAGCTTGCTGCTGGCTCTACGCTAACCCCACTGAACTGACTTCCCAGCCAGGCCTGGGCTGTTCTGTTCCCCTCGCTAATTTAGCATGCCCGTCCTGCACTGGCGGGTGGTGATAGTGATGGTGTTGTCGCGTCAGCCAATTTACCAGCATGTAGCAATATTATGCTGATCCGCTCTTGCGTTGCCATTGCGTGACATTCCAGCAAGTCTGCTGCACGGTTTAATCACCATAGAAATGACCGGCAAGCGCAAGCAAAAACAACGTGCGCTGTAGCGGGGCGGGACAATAGGCCACAATGGCGGGTTCTAGTGCCCAATCTGCATACCAAGCCAATGTTAGCGGCCATAGCGACATGCAAGCAGCCTAGAAGCCAGTGGACCAACAGTGCTAGCAGCAGCAGCAGCAGCAAGAACAACAACAACCAACAACACAACACAACACAACACAACACATCACAACAGCAATAATATCAACATTGACCGAGTGAACGAGTATTGCAACGCAAGAATGCACAGCCCCGCCAATTTTACCATCCTTTTTCTTTTTCTTGGGACATGGCAAATCAACCCAGCAATTATCACGCACAAATTGTATACTTTCTTTTGTTCCTCTGCGTTTTTGGGCGTCTGGTTCTCCTTGCTGATCATCTCCCCGCTTGCTGCCGACCACCGACCGCCGACCGCCTCTCCAGTTTTCATCTCTTTCTTGCAGCTTGCTTGCAGCTTGACTGCAGCGGGGGCCCAGCGCTAGCGGCCATCCCGCCAATGACCAACACGAACGAACCAACCCAGCCAACCAGAACCAACCAAAATGAATAACCGTTGCTTCTTCCTCCCTGGAAAACAAAAACCTGAACTTGTTTAGAGCCTCCCATAGAAGCAATAAAGAAGCAGGAAAAGGGATACACAATGGCTTGTGTGGTTGCATTGGGATCTCAGAAATAATAGGGAGACCCTCTTCTATCTTCCATCTGGTGCTATTGTGGGCTACAGGATTCTGCATGCTGCCGGGCTAGCAAATTCGCCACACATGTAATCTTATTCTGCTTACTCATTGCTCATTAACCTAGGCCCCGAGCCCTAGTGTTAACTCGGTGTTACAACGCTGGGCTTGTAGGCTTGTTAGTGGTCCCAAAATTGCGGCAGAACTAACGCGCCTCCCTGCAGCTTTGTGAGGCGGTAAGATTTGCGGCTTGTTCTGCTCCTCTTGTTTTATATGCCTTTAATTTGTGAGCTGTGTGTTGCATTTAATTGCTTTGTTTGGTGTCCTAGAATATACTCACTCGGTGCTAGTCTTCGATGGCCATATCATGAGATGGGGACTTGTCAGTGTAGCCAAGACGACAAAGTCTCTCTTTCTCTCTGTCTCTCTCTGCTGCCACCACGCCTCAGGCACACTTTCGCCCTCATACCGTGCCCCTCCTCCGTATTCTTTGAGTGCTATCTAGTATGCTATTCCTAGATGTTAGAACCCCCCGTTGCACGCATGCAAGGGCCCGAGTCGAGTACTTGTTTCCAGAGGCTATTTAGACAACCCTGGAGTTGAGCTTCTGGCCTTGACGTTTGCCAGTGAGCACAACACAAACCAGACAAGATACAAGAGTGGACCATGAACAATAGCACAAGAAGCAAAACGTTATTCCCACTGGTCATGTCATGTAATGCCAAGTTCACTCCTCCATCGTCCACATTCTGGCCAAGAGATGCCGCCATTGAGTGGCCATCGCATGGCCTGTGTGCTCACATCACGTACACACACCTATACGTCCACTGGTCAATACATTATCATCACACCAGACGCCATCCTTAACTCCGCGATATCCGGCGTCCGTCCCGGCTGATGAGTGCAAGGCCCCGTCTTTGTGTGCAAAAAAGAATATGCTGTACTAGGCCCTCGGCGAACTTAACTTGGCTCTGGTGATGGTCTGTACAACCTGCACTCCGATCATGCACAATGCGCATGCAGAATGCCGACGGAGAAATAACAAAAGAAGAAGAAGCAGAAGAAAAGAAGAATAACTGCAGTGTCCATGCTCAGTGTTGGTCTGTCCACTAGCCGCTAATTGCTTTTTTTGCATCTTGTGGTTCTGTCATCACGGAAACAACTCCACTATCTCCCACCACAACCCGAGGCTAAAAATATCGCGACATTAGGGTTTCACAGGAGTTAATATCGACATCGATTGTCGATTGTCCTGTGCATTAATTTGTGTACATAATCTCCATTATCTCCTGCCTGTCTAATCTTCACCACCACCACCACCACCACCCACCCACGGTCACCGTGCCCTGCACCCAAACCAAACCACCGACTCCATTCCAGAGCGATCTTCACGTTTTCTTGGCTTTACATTTCTGCGACAAGACGGTGTGGAAGAAGACTTGGCGTTACACTATCTTCATACATTAACCCTGAGCCGAGCCCAAAGATGGCCAAACTTCCACATTGGCCAATCTTGCCGTGCGCAGACATATCAGGAGAAGGACAATGTTGTCTTGTGGCCTTGCGTGATCCTGGTCGACAAGGCTGACTAACGGCAGATCCAGCGGGCGTCGCGAGCCAAGGCAACGGGCCCTGGCTAACCGTTCTTCCTAATCTGCGCTGGCTGGCACGGCACTGGCATTGCTTGCTGTACAGTACATAATATGATCTCAGCTTGTATTCAGCCCATCAACGCCTTCAAGATGCACATGTATTTCGACGGTGAGCTAACCTCATGGGCTGCTATTGCTCGGCGACTACGCGGGCTGTCCGCCTAGCCCAGAACCCTGCCCTGCAGAGTATGGTGCAGCCGCCACTGGTTTCCTGAGCTTGAGCTTCAGTCCAGGCCCAGCCTTCTTCAATCTTGTCTCCCAGTGATCTCAAGATGCTACCGAAATGGCCATCGGGCGATGTCCGTCTTATTCGCCTTGGACGACCCCCTCCCCTTACTTTAGTGGACTTGGGAACATCGCCCATGTCGCTCACAAATCAACCATCTGCTTGACTAACTCGTTGCTAGGAAGACACACAGACGATGTGCGCGCGTGCGTTCGCTTGAAATGACTGGTGTTGGTGTGGCGCGCTGTACAGAGCCTCATGAAGTTGTGTGGATGCACACGCCATGCCAAGGTTTGTCTTCACGATGGAACTCCTAAATCGCCGGGGCTTGGAGCTGGATTAGCCTCCAGACGGTTGCAATGTGAAGCCACATGAGTCAGAACAGTGTACCAAGCCAACCACACGGGGATTGTGAAAGCATAGATGTCGTTTAGGAAGAGTCCTCCTCTACAACCTCATCTGCACATGTCAGCTCCCTTCCAACGGCTGGCTCGCCATAAACGAATCGTTGAACCTTGAGCTCGTGACTGTTGGTTACACCAGATGACCCCTCTCCCCTCATGTGGTGTGGTGTACATGCCACCATCCAATACGCTGGAATAAAAACCTGTACGGCGTGACGGGTTTTCGGCCAACACTACCAGGGCCAACATGTGTCTTGGCTGGAATGCTGGTTCTGGCTCTTTATTACATTACAGCACCGCCGGGATAAGCCAACGCCTCCCTCGCTCCATCACTTCATCTGATACTGCCTGAATCTACATGTTGCCCATCCGGTGGATCCCCGTCTACTACCACGACGGCTACTATACGTGCTAAACTCCGGCCACGTTGTTGCGTTTTGCCCCGTGCACCAGCCTGCTGATTGGATAGGTAGGCTATGATAATGGCAGAGGACCCGAGCATGTTCCCCCGCAAGAACCGGCAGTGGCACAAGCGGCCTTGGGCCACAGGTACTTGGCGGGAGCGTGCAGCCCATCGGTGCCATGTTGATGTTGACTTGGCCCTGAAGGCGACGGGACGACGCTTTGGTCCGCGCGTGCACCGGGCGCCACTGTCTCGTGAGTCCTTCCGTTACCTAGCTACGCTGCGCTTGGAGAACCGCCGTTTTGCTTCTGGAAGACAGCAGGCGGGCGACCTGTTTCTTTCTGGGGAGGAGCGGCGGGGGATCATCGCCTCTGCACAGAAACTTGCAAAACTTGCTGTCTAGCACAAAGCATGGCAATGAGACAGGACTGTCGTGTCTATCTTGGGAATGAAAGGGTCTTCCTGTTCTCTCAAGGTCTGGCTCAAACACATTCTTTGGCCTTGTCTAAATCGGGCACATGCAATTAACCAAGATCTCTTGCTACGTTTCTTCGTAGATCCCACTGTTACACGCCGGAGTGTGTTTCACCGACAAGGCCATGTAGACACATGTATGGGAGAGGTTGCTATGGATGTATGTAACATGACATTTATAGCATTCCTCGTTGGCCGTGGACAGGCACATTCCAGCCGCCTTCTCTGGATTGTGAAAAGCTTAAAGTATGTAAGCTAAGATCGTGATCGATCGGTAGAGGGAGAGGGTCGGAGGTTAGCGTTGCAGGGTGGGTGTGTGGTTTGTTGTTTGTGAGATCATCGCCTCAATGGGGGCCGAAGGGCTTTTCGGAGCTCCCTAGATCTGAATGGCCGCCCATTCTGCATTGTTTCAGACGCTGCTTTGCCGTGTGGAATGTCTCAAAGTTGTTTGTTCACGCCATCGTGTTTTGCTGTCCTATCCTGCTCTATATTTAGCTGTTTCTGCCTCACCAAGGGAGGGCAGAGCAAGCTGGCTCGTCAGTCTCTGCGTTTTATTATATTTAGTTTATGCTTATACTCGGTGATATCAGATTATGACACCAGTCTTGGTTCTGTTAAATCATCATGTGCTTGCAGTCCCCACGCCACAGCCTGTGACGCTGGCTCCAAATTGCAAGCTGTGTGATATACGATATATACGACAGTCACCACCGGTCCGCCGGGGAGCTTAAACTTTGCCCATTTCACCCCCCCGAAGCTGTGGCTGAGGCGGAGCACGTCTATTTTTTACTCATGGTGTTTCCTCTTGTCTGTCTTGCCCTTCTCTTCATCTCGATCCCAGACTATCAACTATTGCTCCTGTCCTCCGCCTCCGCCTCCGCCTCCATCCCATGCATTCCCGTCTTCTCCGTGCGTCGTCCTCTAGAGAAAACGCCAAGCTTCACACTCCCCTGTACTACGGAGAGGGCAAGCAAACAAGCCCAAACCGGTGCCAAGTTGAACTCTTCAACCTGAATCATAACATAAGCCCTTCGCAGAGATAAGGGCTGAGCAAGGATTGTTTATAGCGCATGTGAGGTTATCCGTTTCCATGTTCAAATTTGAAGACAAGTTATGCGCAGTTATCTTAGGGTATGGACACGACGCGCATTGTAATTAGGGTTAAATATCATGCAGGTGGTCCCTCTTGTCTCCACAACGAGAACTGTCAGATGTCAAGAAGCGCGCCTGAAAGATGATTGGAAAGCATCAAGAGACTATGGCAAGTCACCGAGTGTTAGTCTAGTGATTGTAACTGAAAAATATCCGCAGTTTCTCACTCAGTAGCAGAAGATGTGAGATGCAGACTCGCGACTCGCTCATGTTCTGGCCTATGACGTCGTGGTACCGAGAACCTCAAGATGGTAGTCATTGTATCACTGCTACGACTTATAAAGCACCAGAGAAACAGAAGCCTGCTATGGAGATGTTCATTGCTAGCTAGCAAGTCTTTGGTGAGGCGCGAGTGACATCAGCCAGAGTTACACGATATCCCATGTTGTAGTACAAGCGTTGGCAGAGCACAAGTGACAAGTCCTGGAAATCCATATGCCAACAGCCACAATGGCTTACATGCCTCCAGGGACTTTCTGTACTAGATCTCAACATGATAGCTAGTTTACAATGACGAGAAGATTTCGTCGAGTCCAGAGCCGCTGCTATTTAGCCGAGCATGAAGTCTAGACCATCGAGTGACCACAGTGTTTGAATCTAGGATGCATCTGACTACAGCTTAATATAGCTGTCACCTAGGCCTATATCAAAGATGCAGCCGGTCAAAAGAGCCTGTTAAATGGTAGCACCCAAACTGCAGCCAAGCATGCAGCGGGTGAGGCCTAGGCCACTCCACCACCAACTCGATGATAAGGGAGACGGAGACATTCGAGACCTTTCAACCTTGGCAACAGAGTTCTATAGATTCTACCAACAACCTCGGCCGAAGCAACAAAGTCGTAGCCCATGCCGGCCTTATTGTTCAGCATGTAGTCTCCTGTGGGCATGGTGTGTAGTACTGCAAGAGGTGAACTTCAAGCATCACGCTAATCTCGCTTCGGGACGTAATGGGTTGGGCCGGACAGAGGTACAGGTGTCGGGGGGCTGTGGGCTTGACGCGGAGGCAGATATTAAGAGGGAGGAAAAATACAGACAGAGAAGTCGATAGAGGACATGAGCCTTTGCGTGTGGGCATTTCCATGGACATGAAGTTGCCGATCCACGCAAGTATACTCGAGTACATATAGCTGGTTTTATCTGCTATAGACCAGCCCACATGCACTGGAACACTGGAACACTGGAAGACAGCCCGTGGGCTGCCCGCTGGTCACTATATTTGTCACCATGTCCATAATGTCATTATCGCTGTCGTTGTCGCTGTCGCCGTCCATGCCACTGTTACCATCGCTTGTCACGGATGAAGCGGCGTGTGTCCCGACACCGACACGCTTTGCGTTGCGTTGAACGCCCCCACTTGAACTTGCTTCGCCGACGGGCAGCCAAGTTCGATGACCTGGACAATAGGTCCAGCATCCATAGCGCAAAGGCAACGTTCTGTTGGTCTGTCTGCGTCAAAGCAAGCTGACACGTACCAAAGCGAAGGTGTGTAGCGGATCCTGGAGGGGGGGATGGAGTAGTGCAGATCTTGCCGGTTTGTTGCATTGCAAGATTAAACTTCTCATACGGGGGGGGGGGGGGGGGGGGGGGTGGAGGCAGAGGGACGGAACTAGATAGAGAGAGAGAGTAGATAGAGACAGACAGAGACAGAGGCGTTGGTTGTATTCACCGTTTTATAGTCCATATATCTTCATTAGCGCCTTGAACGAAGTGTCGTCCAGCAGCTGTGCAGCAGTTGGGCGATTCTCGGGCAAATATGAAAACCCCCAACGCAATATGTACATGAAAAGCCTCTGTTTCTTCTCACCAATATCAGCCCGAGACCGTCCTACCAGATCGTCTAGATCCATGGTAGGTTTTGGTTTTCGCATCTGATCGTACCATGTATCGCATGAAGCTTCAATAGTACACGAACCTTTCCAATACAATGGAAGAGGACCAAGAGTATAAGAGTATTGACCATAGATGATAGTACTGCGATAGAAAATCCCCTATACAGGTGTGCAACTATGCACATGTAGCTCCACATGTCTGAAGCAAAGTTTGGGTTTGCTCCATGCATTCGCTCAGGCGCACAAAACCTGAAAGGGGATTGAAACTTCTGCACCACTGAAGTACCATCGTGAATTGCCAAGCCAAAGTCACCAAGGATGACAGTGTCTTTTACGAGACTCTGATCAGCTTCCATTGGCTTAACGAGTTCACCCTTTTCCCACTGAGCCGGGTGGAGGAGCATTTTCATGCTCTGCAGCGTCCCCAGGCCTCATGATCTTGAGAGCAACATCTGTTTCGCCAAGCATGTCGTATACCATCCAAACCGCAGAAAAGCCACTATGGCTGAGTTTATGATCGATGGGATACCTAGCAACAAAGAACTCCCTAATGCGGATAGGGTAGAAGTCGCTGTCTTCATATCGCATAATACCTTCAGCCTCTTCCTTGATCCCAAATTCGTCCACAAAGTCGCCTCGGTCGAGAATGTCATTATGAGAAAGAGAAACTTCGGAATCTGCCGTCGTCGTCTTTGCTGCTGCTGCTGCTGCTGTTATTGTTCTTCTCTTCACCTTTCGAAATAATTGATCTGCCAGCACTTTTGTGTGTGTTCCTGATTAGTAATCATGATATTCGTAGATATGTGTAGTTACACCAACCTCTCACGTGACACAATATATCACAGCTGTGATTTGTGCAACCATGCTCTTTTCTAACAACAAGGCAAGACAAGACAGCCGGATCACCATTAACCAAGGGGAGAGACACGAGATAACAAAGAAAGAGAAGAAAGCAGCTAGCTAGCCGGTTCTTAGGCCTAGAACATGACTTTCTCTTTGACTTGTGTGTTCTTTTTTTCACCTAAAGTTTTGGTTCCTCGATTTCGTAAATAATTATATAATAAAACAGGAAATAGTTTTATATCATTATCAAAGACATCCTCCGGACCTACTGTTTTATCCTTGACTGTCTCAGGCTCTAGATACCGCCTCTTCATTTGCAACCAAAAGGCTACGTCATTTGGCCATGAGCGATGAAGTAGAGCTTGGAACACTCAAGGCTCTTACTGGGACAAAGCAGGGCTCCTTTTACGACAAAACCTCAAGCACTGGAAGTTATCCTCTGCCAAACTTGGCAAGAGGAGCACAAGGTGGCAGTGTGGGAGGAAGTACTCAGGATACAGGCCCATACTGCTAAGGGCCTACATACACGCCCGTTATCCAAGCCTAGAACACAGTATGCCATGATCTTAAAAAAAAAAAAAAGGTGAAACAAGTCAATCAAAACAAAAAACAGCTGAGTGGTTGGTATATTAGGGTTCTTGGATATTCTCATGACATCACCCTCGGCCACTCCCCATCTTTTCGCAAACGCCAAGACACGCCAAACTCCTTTCCTTCTGTATCCTCAGAGATGATGGGAACAACCACTATCATCTCCAGTATTAAATTCGTCCCATCCACATCTTCCTTCTCCCCCCGTCCCCCGTCCATATTGTGTATGTGCAATAACGTAGCCCGAGTACTGAACTCTTCAGGTTTTAAAAGCTCATCAGTCTCATGACACTGCTTGACTGGTTGGAAACAACCAGACCTGCAACAGCAGCAGACGTCAGAGTCGATAGCACACCGGATAGGAAAGCAGAAATGGAAAGGCTGGCAATGTCGCCGCCACGTAGAGGAGCAAGCTGGGTTAGGATACCGATCTGGATACCCAGGGAGCCAATGTTACCGAAGCCGCAGATGGCGTAGGTACCAATGAGACGGGCACGAGCAGACAGGCCCTCGGTAGCAACCAGCTTGGTGAAAGCAACGTATTCGTTCTGTTGTAATTGTTAGTAGGTCGCGCAGAGAACTAGATAGGTAGATGGAGAAAGAGAGAATGGGTGGTGCTTGAAGGGCTGGAATGGTGAAATAAAAACGTACCTTGACAATCTTAGTGGCAATGATCTTGGCAATAATGTACAGACTGCCATCACGGGGCACGCCCAGCAAGAAGGCAATAGGGTAGCAGATGTAACCAACGAGAAGCTCGAGAGACAGCTTGGGAGATGTGATGTTGAGGTACGAACCCCACCAGCCCAAAAGACCATCGATGAGACCGACAAAGGCCAGGATGCACATGATGGACGCAACGATGGTGCCGGCAATCTTGATACCAAAGTAAGCACCGTTGGCGAACGCGTGGAGGGCGTTCTGGGCATCCTGCTCATCATCGTCGGGGATGACGACCTTGCCAGCTGTCATGGTTTCCTCGGTCTCGGGGTAGCGCAGCTTGGAGATGGCCAGCGAGGCGGGAATAGACATGATGCAAGCAGACACCATGGCCTGAGCGTTCAGGCCCAGGCCAATGTACGCAACCAGAACGGAGCCAGAGATAGTAGCAAAGCCACAGGTCAGAATCTGGTGGATTTCGGCCTTGGTCATGTGCGGCACGAACGGACGGACCAGCATGGCAGACTCGCCCTGGCCGATGAAGGGGGTGGCAGCAGCAACAACAGCCTCGGCACCAGAAACACGCAGAGCCCAGAAGACAAAGGTTGCGAACTTGCTGACGAACCACTGCAGCACTCCACAGTGCCAGAGGACCTGCACTAGGGAGATGAAGAAGACAATGGCGGGAATGACACTGAGCAAGAACCAAGGGAGAGAGGCAGTGTCTTCGGAAGTCAGGAAGGCCACACCCAGCTTGGAGAAGCCCAGCAGATCACCGGCACGGTCGGCAATGAACTTGAAGATGTCGTAGCCAACACTGGTGCGCAGGACAAACAGGGCAATCACGTACTGGGCCAGCATACCGCCGATGACGGTGCGCCACTCAATGCTGTTGCGGTGAACGGAAGTGGCCCACAGGACAAAGATCAGGACGAACAGGCCAAAGAGAGACACAGCACGGTTCTCGCGGTTGTTGTCCTCCCACTCCTCGGTGACGAAAGTGCCGACAAGAATGGCCGAAACAGTCACGGCAGCACCGGCGGGGATGCGGAGCTTCTCGGGGATGCGGTCATACACAGTGACGGCCGTCTTCTTCCACGCAGTCTTGATGGGGTTGGAAACAATAGACGAGGAGACGTAGAAGAAGAACAGGCGCGCCATAACAGACAGCCACAGCAAAAAGGGGACAACCCAGTTCTTGTCGTCGTGGTGGAGAACCAGTGACGCAATCCACCAGCCGGTGAAGAGGGCACCCCAGAACAGATGCACCGTCCACTTGTGGCGGCGATACATCATGGCAAGACGTCCGGAGCGGTGGCTCTGGGTGTCGACTTCCGTGGGCTCAGCAATTCCGGCCTGCTTCTCGGGGTCTACCAGAGAAGGAGTTCTCTTGGAGGAGATGCTGCCAGACATTTTGCGGGCAGCATGGGAATCGATCCCCACAGCTGGCGCAGTAGAGGTGTGAATGGGGTCTGCCATTGTGGAAAGTAGATGTGCAAGTATATAGATGACGTATTAGAAGAGAATATGTGGTGGCTTTAGGACAGGGGGGGGCTGCTGTCAAAAAGCTGATGGCTGATGGTGGTTACCAGATCGACTAGTTAGTCCACCAGGAGAAGATAATGACAAGCAAGCAAGAGCTTGGATTCGAAAAAGATGGAGAGAAAATAGAAGGGGGGGAGGGGGCAGAGGACAGGAGGGGAGGAGATATTAAAGAGGCCAATAACCAAAAGAGAAAGACGGAACAAACAACACAATGTTGAGGTTGCTGAAGAAGAAGAGAAGAAGAAGAAAAAAAAGAAAGGGAAGGACAAGACCACGCCCTATGGCAAGTGCGGGAGGAAGTGCCTTTTGTACAAAATTTCCATATCCAGCCAGAGTTGTATGGCTATTGTCTGTTACTCCAGTTATCTATCATTCTTTTTCTCTGTCAGCAACTGGATTGACTTAGCGGCAAATCGTAAAGCCCGCAAAACGAACTTGGCTTTAAGCAAGAGCCATCTAGCATCCAGGCTAATCTGGTAATCATAGTCTAGTACTAAATCTGGGTCTCTTTTTTTTTCGTTGCTGTGTCTTTATGGCTTGAATGAAAGCTCGACCGCCCACTGTGACTGGCAGAGAAAAGAAAGAAAAAAGCTGCTTGTGGGGGCATTGAATGACGAAGCCAGACAGACAGTTTATGTGGTCCTAGTTCGCGTGTGGGCTAGAGTCTCACTTTGACAGCACTTGTATCATTTTCATTGTCTTTTTGAAGGGTGCAAGAAGCCATTCAGTAACTCAGACATGTACATGTACACGCATATCCAACACCCTGAATTGACCAAGTCCCTCTTTGGCTTTTCTCCTCCATCTACGCATGTATCGCATGCATACATAATAGATAAACAAAGCCGCAACTCGACAGGAACGAAACACGCCTGTCTTCTGTTCTTGTTCGGGCATCGGGGAGGGGTGGGGCGCATTTTCTTGCTCTGGGGCGTGTCTCTAACAATTATCCTAAAGCGCGAGAAAAGGAGACAGGAAAGGGCAACAACTCAACTTTCACTCAAAGGTGGGGCCATGGACTCGGAAGAAACAAACGACTGTCTCTTGTCTCGGATTTGACCTTTGAAAAAGCTGCAACTGCTTCATCCAATCGCCTTTTCTGCTGAAGCAATAACCCCAAGTTTCTGTGCCCTCGAGCTGTTCTTGTGCTTGCAGTTGCAGTTCGCAGCTCGACTTCATCTGATGATCGTAACTGCCTTCCTTGCCTCTAACAACACAAACAGCGACGTCAAGTGTGAAACCTCCTTGCAAATATCACGCGCAGATATTTTTATTTGAGATCCTATGGTCACAGATAACCACCGCACTTTGACAAGCCTTGTGCACGTCCGCTCATCTCTTTATGTTATCCTGTTCGTGACCCAATAATCTTCCATTTGTTTGCCATGGTAAATGGTAATGCAAAGTCTCATCATCGTAAAGAGACACAGCAGCTCCCCTCCCCCGTTTACCCCCGTTCCAGCAGCGTGTAATCTAGACATGCCGCGAGGATTCCTAGACTGCGTCTAATATCAAAGCTATCTGGTGAAAAGTAGCTCTCTCAGGTATCTAACGTCAAACAACAACACTATCGCATGTGCTTGGCTGCAGGCTATATTATCAAACACCGGGGAACTAAAGCTGATAGGAACATGTGCGACATCTCCCCATCTGTATCTCATTAGGCTGTATCTTCTATGTATGAAGAAAACAAACATTGGATAAAAAGTGGCTAGCAGTTGCTGTTGGTGATCTGAGGCTAGTGGGATGATTGTGTGAGCATCCGAGCCCTCTTTCTTATCAACGTACTCCCCCTCCCCTCTTCGCACTTACTTCTATCCTCCAGAAATAGAAATGGCCAGCCAAGTGTTCGTTAGCATCTTGTTCCTTTGACGAAAAACAAAACTATGCATCAGACTGTTGGACTGAGACGATGAAGGAATATGTATGACCTTTCTTCTTTCGTGCAACCAGAGTAATCGGAAGCCCATCTACCAGGTAGGCCTAAGCCTTCTCCACGCTGAACACGGCGATCTATTTCTTTGTCTGTTTGGATTTCTATTGTCAAAAGGAAAAGAGCAAGTTCTCATTCGGAAGGAAGCAGAACAAAAGGTACAGCCAGTTCAACTGCACCGGACAGCATGGCGGGGGAGCTGAAAATCAACGGTTCCAAGGGCTAGTAGCGTTCAAACGGCCGAGACAAGGCCAACCATTTAGGCTCAATTGGCAATAATCGGTGGCGAAGCCAGAGAGCACCGTGTGTAGAGGTGTAGAATGTACTAATATCCAGTATGGCCTCAGGGCCTCTGACGGCTCGCTCACTTGCCCCCAACGGTTAAGTTGCCTCTGCATGCAACACTG
This sequence comes from Chalaropsis ovoidea, assembly GCA_038407185.1. NCBI lineage: Eukaryota > Fungi > Ascomycota > Sordariomycetes > Microascales > Ceratocystidaceae > Chalaropsis > Chalaropsis ovoidea. Next base: position 45,550 of record JAXHKQ010000004.1, read on the forward strand.
ATCTGGAACTCATAAATTTCAAGGCATGAAATAAACACTGCCTCCCTTGCTGGCCGTGACCGCAGTTCCAAACCAACGTTACCTGAAGAAGTGGCTGATGTTTTCTTGTGCTTTTCTTTTCTTTGCAGAGGGCGGGGTATCTTTCAATCAAACCCCATCTAGTCTTGGGAAAACAAATAAAAGAGAGAGGTTTTTCCTCCACACATTGGCTGCTGTAGTCCTGGCTCACAAGAAGACCCTATAGATCGGTCTAGAGCCCAGCTCAGTAGGTTCTAGCCCTTCTCCAGTTTCCATTTCTTGCTTGTGATCTTTTGTCATCTTTGCCTTGACACAAGAAACTTTGATACTTCACTACAAAAGGGATAAGAAGGGGGACGTCATAATAACCGACTTACACCAGAAGAGAAAACAAACAAGGACAACATGCAGCGGCAAAGATAAGACCATAACTTGTACTAGAAGAGAAAAGTCAGCCGAAAGTCGCAGTCCTTGCAAAGACAATGGAAATAAAATCGCTGGGTACCACTCTCGCAAGTTTACCCTGTGGAGTACTTTGGCCATCCCGTCTGGTTTTCTAGAACATAAGAAGCAAAAAGCGGGAAGTTTTCTTATTTCTAGCCTTTGATCCTTGATCCCAGCCAATCGCGGGTGGAACTTGTGAAGGGCACTGAACCTGGCTTTGGTACAAGAGGATGAGAAGGATGCATAGCGGACCTACGCGTAACAGCATTTTACCAAGATGAGTGCTAGGACATGTGAGAACCCTAGCAACACAACACAAGACAGGTACTGGCCTGGCGGTCTTGCTGTCAGTCGAGATCTAAACTCTGATGGGCTTGGAGATAAGCATCCTAGAACATCATCATCCTAGTCGTTACGCGCAATGGAAAACAGAGCAAGTAGTAAAGTCCGCATCCAAGAGGATGAGGAGGGAGGGGAGTATGTCTGCTGTATGGAGGCCACCACTAAAAGAAAGAAAAAGGGGAAGAAAAAAAAGAAGAAAAAAAAGAAGAAAAAAAAGAGTTCGTGGTCGTTCAAGGGCACAATGTAAATAGCAGGAATGCCTTTGGCTGTACTTTTGCGGTCACAATTTAGCCAGGAACGGCAATAGCCAGCGAGAAGAGATGAAGGACAACCTTGTAATAGGTAGTTTCCTCGTTCCCTTAAACTTATCTTCCTATCGGTTCTTTTCAATATCTGGCAACTTCTGTTTTTGAAGGCATAACCATGTTGTTGAAGAGAAACGGGAAGCTACCACAGGACTCGAAAGTTCGAGTGGCTGGTCACGTGACGTCATGTCAGTAGAAACGACAGACATCTGATCATAAAACGGCAACATAACATCAATCAAGCTCAGTCAAGATGTTCAAAAGGCTGCTGTCAGTACAACGCACGAATCTATCTTCCTAGACCGCAGACAGACCCTTGTTTTTTTCTCTTTTTTTTTCGGGGAGGAAACAAAAGCGATAGCCATAATATGGAAGCCAAAAAAGAAATCCCAGATAATAAAAAAAGGCCGAGAAAAATACCGGTTTCCTCATCTGGCAAGTGGAGGCCGATACATTCAATAATGTGCATGGGATGGGATAGGCCCTTGCCGCGTAAACAAAAAGCCAGGAGGAAGATGGCATCATGGCTTTGAAGCGTAGGTCAAAGATGTGAGACTTGTCTGATAGAGTCTGATAGAGTCTGATAGAGTCTGGTAGAGGCTGGTAGACAAGAATCAGGGGAGGCGTTGTTCTGGTGTCGCGGTGTGTCGTGTCCACGAGGGGGGAGTCTTGGATAGCCAGCCAGGTGCGGTGCTCTAGAGCTTGTTAATTAGACTTCCCACCGGACTTGGCAGAGCCTTCCAAGCCAGTAGCTTGAAATTAGAACGTGTTCCAAGCGTCCATATGGTGGGGGGTTAGGATAAAGGCCAGGACCAGATGGTGGCCAAGTCCGAAGCCAAACTACCGTCAGAGGCAAGAGACGGGCAAAAAAAAAAAAGAAAAAAGAAAGAAAGAAAACAAAAAGGCCCTAGCGGATTATCAACTTGGAAAGAAAGAAGGAAAACCCGAAACAAGACAAGGCCGAAATTTCTGACAGTCCCAAGACAGCCAGCCAGTCCGAACTCGGTGCAGTGCGTGTGTGATTTGGATATTCGTAGCAAGTCCATGTTACATGTCATTCCCTGGTCAAGGTCGGGGGTCCTCGTGAAAGATGTGTGTCCGAGAGAGGGGGTGGAGGTCTAACGATTTCTGACTAAGGTGTTGGCTTCTTTTTCTTTCGCATGTGTTGGCTGATAGGGTTGCGACCTTTCATGGTGGCAGCTGAGAGATAGACGAGAAGTGTAAGAGTTGTGGTGCGAGTGAGAGTGAGAGCGAGATAGAGTGAGAGATATGTGTAAATACAGCAGACAGAGATAGGGCGACCCTAGGGGATTTGTTGTTCCGGTCTCAATCAGTCAATATCATCTCGGGTGTGTATCTGCAGCAGTGGCGTGGTAATCTTGGATGTTTGGTCGAGCTTGTCGAGCTTGTCATGGTGGTCGTCTGCTGATGGTCGTCTGTTGGTACTCGTCTGTTGGCGTTTTCTCCTCGAGATCAAGACACAAGAAACGAACTACATTTCTCAGGTTCTACGGGCCCATCTCTTCTTCTTATACACAGCAGCCCGCCAGAGCCCCCCCCCCCGTCAAGTCATCTCGTAAAAACGTAAAAGTTTGCAAGGCCCTCTGAAATGTCGCCAGTTTGGCGCGAAAAGAAAGCATAAACACAACAAAACCGAGATGGATCCTAGGGTGTGTTGATGCTTCAATCAAGATGTTAGACTGTTAGCTAACAAGCTCTAAACGTGGACCAGTACCACAGCAAATCGTGGTTTTCCGTCGAAGATCGGCGGCGATAAGGAGGGCCTCCTGGGGACTTGTGTAAAGCCGGCGGGGCTGAGAGACACTGCCCGGGTCTTGGCTTTGGCTTGGTTGGAGATACTCTTGGATCTAAGCAAGTGAATTGTTGGCCCCTGCAAGTTGGAAGCCGCCAGCTGCAAAGTAGGCGTCACTCTTAGCGTGCAAATATGCCGTCCCGCCAAGTTCCCTCTCGCAGTGCGCCAAGTTGCAGTGAATCCCCCCCCCCGGCGTAGAGCAGCGTCTAGCTCTCGGACATGATGCCTTTCTCTTTCTCTTTCCCTTGTGCCTTGTCTCACCTTGTTCTCTCCCTCTTTCTATGCTTATCTTGCAGGGCCTTTTGTCTGTCCAACCTCCCAAACGGGTGGGATCAACTTCTTTTCTGGGCCATCTCTTCCGGGGCTAGAGCGTAGCCATCCAACATGGCCCATGGACCGCCGACTCGTGGGTTTGTTCCAGAATACAGACAGACCAACAGACAGACCAACAGGCAGACATATGATTTGGTATTGCTTTCCTGGGATCGGCCAGCCGCTCGGCTTAGTGGGCTGATCGCATCTGGGTGGGTGGATGCATGTGCGATGCACAAACAATATGGGGCTCGTTATTCCTGTCTTGTGATCTAGAATGTGGTTTGCGCATCATATGGCCCCTTCCCCCTCGTGCTGGACTGGCTTGGTTCTCGTTGAAGCCGAAGGAGCAGCAGCACAGGGCATCTTAGGTTAGTGGCCAACGACTCACCACTCAGTTGAAGACGCAAGGACGTAGTCAAGCTGGTGTTTTTTTTTTACCTAACAATGTCTGGAAACAAAAGTAAAGGCCTAAACCAACATCAGGGCCGTCTCTTTTGCTTTACTAATTTCACAGGCGGACGGGCCGCTCTGAATCCTGTGTAGACCAGTTGCGTTATACTAGGAACGCCAGCAGAACGCGCAAGGGAAACCCGAAGGACATCAACCAAGAACAGCAATCAGCCAAAACGCCAATCCAGAACTCTCAGATCAGCGACATTTGTGCATGTGCGTGGCGGGTCTCCAAGTGATCGCGGCGCCGTCGCCTGCTTCCCCTCTGCGGTTTTCGCCCCTTCCAGGCGGACCAGGCGGACCAGGCGGACCTCCTAATGCCGACATTTTTTTGATCGTGTTTTTTTCTTTCTTTATTGCACTACATCGTCGTGCACTGCCCGGCCTATTTATTGATCCTGAGAACAGCAGCCACTAAGCCAGATCCAGAACAGCGATCGCTCGATGTGAGGTCATGTGTCAAATAACCACATAACCCTAGAGTCGTGCTCTTGTCTGTGTATAACCCTAGTGGTTGTGTAACCAATTCGTACAACACTGGTACTCCACGGAAGAGGACGACAGAAATGTACTCAAGAGAGAAAGGAAAAATCAGTAATGAAAAAACGAATGTAGGATGATGAGAGCTTTAGCAGCCCAATAGCGCACAAAGGAAATCAAGGCCATGTAAAATGATATCAAGACAAAAGATGAGGACAAAGGAAGATGACAAAAAGAAGATGACAAAAAGAAGATGACAAAAAGAAGACAAAGGGAACAACCCCCCCCCCCAAACACCCTACAAATCACTGCATCACGCTCTGCCGCCATTGCTCAACCATGTCCACCTGCTTGTTGACCGGCATTCCATAGCCGCCATATGTATGCTGGCCATGCATATGCAGAGGCTGCCCATACCCACCTTGTGGGTAGCCGCCCATAAGCGCTTGTTGGTTATATGCTGGAGCTAGCTGGCCCATGCTCGCCGATGTCACAAGGTTGGGGTGTCGTGCCTGGAGGCCTTGACCGTGTGCGTTCTGTAGATGCATTTGAGAAGTGCTGGCGCGGATGCCGCCTCGTCCCGTGTTGTAAACACCGTTCTTGAATCCAAGGTTGCCTTTAGAAGTGTTAAAAGCCCCCGAGTAGAACGGACTCGCGTTGGCAGTAGGATGTGTTGTAAGAATGCTGGCAAGGTTGTTTTTGTGGCCATCTGCCGCAGCAGATGCCGCCGGCTTAGCTGTCGCACCCGCCGCCGTTGCCTCGCGCTCGGCTTGGAGCCTGCGACGACGCTGTCCCAGAGTCTCTTCGGCCTCGAGAGCTGGCGTTTTGCTCTTAATCTCGTCCTCCTCGGGTGCAGCAAACTGCGTAAGCAGCTCATTGGAAAATGCCCTGCTTACAGGCCGCGTCGAAGGCAAAGCACTAATGCTATCTTCGTTCTTGAGGCGGGCTCTGCGAGCGGCGAGCGGTTCGTCCTCTTCCTCAGACTCGGCAGCATAGTTGCCAAGGCCTGTAGGCGCAGCTCTTGAAACCATGGTTTGATTTCTAACCGGAGCATAATAGTCGCCCATAATTCGGGCGCGACGCGAGCTAAGCGGCTCATTGTCCTCCATGTCTCGGCGTTCCATCAGTCCCAGAGGTCGGTTCATCTCGGCAACAGCCAGGTTGAGGTTCTTGGTGCCCGTGGCCTTGGTGACGTACAAGACTCCAAGAGGAACATCTTCGTCGCTTTCGTCGTTGCCGCGAGCGTCTGCCCCCTCTTCCCACGCCAGATTGACCTTGCCTTTAACACGGTTCTGGCGCTGTCGCTCTGCCACGGCATCCAGCTCAAGCAGAGTTGAATGCATACCATTGGGGAAGTGACCGCGCGTGCGCAGCTTCTGTTGTTGCTTGCGAAGCTGCAGCTCGGCCAGGAGAGTAGTAGGCGGACCATAGTACATTTCCTCATCATTCTCATCTTGCTCTTCCTCGTCGTCTTCATCGCCACCCTCCTGCGCACCGTCGCCGAGAAAGACATTTGTCAGGTGGGTCTCATCAAGTTCGTCGTCATCGGGGTGCATATAAGCGTTGTCATCGTCTTGCCGGTCAAGTCCGTGATGCGAGCCGTTTTCGGAAACATCAAGATCCAGCCTACGTGAAGACCTTACAGCCTGGGTAACTCTTAAAGAGGAGGTCTCGCCCGCCGGGTCGCTACCGGTGAGGCCGCTAATTGACATTTGGCTGGATCGCTTCTTCAATTTCTTCGGTTTACGAAGACCATCAACACTGGCGCTGTTGTGAATGTTTTGAGTATGGCGCTTATCACTCAGGGGAGCCATAGACCGACGGTTGGCGCGGCCTTGGTTGTTGTCGACACCCAGCTTTCCGGCCATTAAATGATCAGTGAAAGCACTGACGGGCGCCGTAGCAGAGGCATCCAGTAGTTTGTCAAGGGTATCGGTGGCGGATCCGTTTTGGATTTTGATATCGGTAGTAGTAGAAGGCATTTCAAAAAAGACGCTGGCTCTAAGTTGAGGAGGCAAATGAGAGGCACGAGGGTTACGTCGGGAAACGGGCGGAGGCAAGGGCGCCTCGTTATATATGGTCTCTCTGTTGGACAACGATTCCGGACCATTGTTTCGCAGTGCATTGCTGGCATGCTCGGTTGAGTCGGAACCGGCCTGGAATGTGGAATTGGGATAAACAGCGCCATTGTACGTCCCTTGTCGGCATTGTTCGTCTTCATCGCCCGGCAACATATTCCCATTCAAAGATGCCATTGAATAGGTTCCATGTGTACCTTCTAGAGGGTCACCCAAAAAGTCAATTGGTTTAGACGGGAGGTATCCAGGCTCATGAGTTTCCAAGTGGTGATCCGGGTTGTTGAGCCAAGGGAGAGATTGGCGATTGACATCTGGCATCATGCTAAGAACCTTGGACTGCCGGGCATTTCTCTGGATAGCCTTGGGCTTTTTAGAAAGTCTTTGGGGCAGACTGAGCATCATGGGCACGCGAGCAGGGTAATATGCCATCTCAACGCCAGTTTCGGGATCCATATACGACTGAGGCCGCACGGGGGGCATTATCATGCTTTGGCGCATAGCATTTGGCGGCGCCATGTTCGGGCTGCCATGTTCGTAGTCTGTCGATACTTGACCTTGTTGCAGGTGATCCGCGTCAAAGCCCATAGGCACATCATCAGCACCATGGGTTTGCTGGTCCATGTGTCGTTGGCCTGGAGCCTGGCTCTGCAAACCATCACCAGAAGAGGAAACGTTAAATCCAAGAGTCTCAGACAGGTTCAAGGGAGCGAAATCGGACAAAGAATGGATGACGTCGTGGCGGGTATTGTCCACATCCGGGTCACAGTGTACGCCGTCGAAATCGCCGAAAATGTCCTTGGTGCGTTCGGATTCTGCGGTGGATGCAGTGCTACCTCTGCGTGAACGGCTGTCTTTGTGCGGCGCTGATGACTGCGGGTTCTCAGTTTGGGACTTGGTCTGGAGCTCATTTTGGTAGGACGGCGTCTGGGGTTCTATCTCGGTCTCAGAGTTGTTCTGTGCTATACTAGACAACCGCCGCCGACTTGAAGCAGCACCTTGAGCGTCAAATCCCAGACTAAGGGTCTCGGCGGTGGAGGCTTCAAAAGAGGGCATTCGCATGAGATGGCTGTTGCTCGAAGTTTTTCTGGAGTGGGAGGTGGAGGCTTGGTCTCTGAGATTGAAGTTGAACCCAGGCCCAGGACCAGACCCGGGCTGCTGCTCCTGTTCCGAAAGAGGCTCCATTCTGCTATTTGAACGATTTCGTGTCGATGTGTCTCTCTCCGTTTCGACGATTCCGGCAAGAGGGCGGGAATGGATGCTGCGAATGGAACTTTTTCCAGGGCCGGAGCGGGATAAATTGCCGAGGGGTACGGATGAATCGGTATCGGACTTGGCGCGCAGTCGAGTAGTGATGGATTCGGTGGCAGATGAGGCGACAGAGTATTCACCGGGAGAGTAACCACCCAGGCGGGCAACGTGATTGACTGAGACGATGGAGCTGGCGTTTGAGATGTGGCGGCTGAGGGCAGGTAAAGACCGGGCTTCTTCCTCGCGCTCTCGCTCCTTGAGACTGGCGGCTAAGATGGACGATCGACGACTATCGGTGCGCTTGAGTTCGCTGTGCAAGTTGTGGATGGCGTCGTCGATGGAGCTGGTCATGGACAGGCGGACAGCTGTGGCTTCAAGCTGGGCGATGTTGCCACGAGTAGCAACAGATCTAGGGGGCACGTCGGGCACTGGATGGCGGATGGGAAGGGCTCCGTTGTGTGATGTAGTCCGCACCAAGGGAGGGGGAGGGTCGAAATGATTTCCAGCCTGTGCAAGATCCTGAATCTGATTCTGAAGTAGCTGAATAACATAGGCTGAAGAGGATGAGGACGGTGGGGGCGGCGGTTGGGTCTCGTGTGCGACAATTCCAGGCTTTGACTGAGGCGCAGACTGCAGCTGAGACTGGAAGTTCAAAGTATTGAAATTTGTTGCGGAATATTCACTGCTGGCTTCGAAATTGAGACCAAGGTCAAGATTGCCGAGAGAGATGGACGAAAAGTGGTCTCGCAGCAGAGCCTGGTCGGAATACGAGGGGGAGGCTGAAGAAGGAATACGAACAGCGGTGTTGGGTGGTGCCGAAGCTGGATCTGGATCTGCGGCCGGGGCAGGTTTGTTTTTGGCTGGAGCGACTGTGGTGGCAGTGGTGGTGGCAGTGGTGGTGGCAGTGGTGGTGGCAGTGGTGCCAGGAATAGGAGCACCACCACCCCTGGTATGCAGCAATTCTACAAACGTTGTTGGCATGTCGGGCTCAGGGGAAATTGGCAGACAAGAAAAAGAGGAAGACGAGGCTGGAATTGAGGTTGCAGTGGTGGCATTTTTTTCCTTCTCGTGTTGAACTTGGGGTTGGGGTTTCGGGGTGGCTGATGCTGAGTCCGATGTCGATGTCAAGGCTAATGCTGATGCTGATGCTGATTCCAATGCGGATGCGGATGCGGATGCTGATGCTTCTGCAGCAAGGCGCTCGAGATGTAATTGGTCGAGACGGTTCTGTTCTTCGATTTCTTGTTGTGTTCTGGTTTCCAGTCGTTCGATGATGGACGAGACTGATGGACGATCGGAAGTGGCAAGCGAGACGGAGAGGACCTTTTTGCGGACAGCTGAACTGTCTTTTCTCGAAGTCATGTCGTGATCTAGGGCTACCGGTGTTGTTGAGGATAACGGCGATGGTGATGGTGCTGCGGCGAAGGCGGCGGGTGAGCCTTTGGGGGCAGATTCCAGGGCGCTGGTTTCGACCTCTGGTGAGGGGGTCAAGGGAAACGAGTGGGAAGAGGTCGCAGCGCCTTTATGGAAAGGCGTCGGACTCATAATGTAAACAAGTACCAAGTACTATCAAAGCGATTTCAGTTGAGTGACGGACGGACTGACTGGGTCGGTTCAAGCCTGGCAATTAGACTTGTTTGTGTACCAACCTGGCCTATATTTGGTCCAATCGTATGGTATCAGTCAGTATTGGGCCTTGGAGGCAATCGGCACTGCTGTATGGCTTTGACGTGAAGCTTTTGCCACAGTTCTGAGTGAACATCGCCAAGCGGCAGCAAAAATTGAAGAAGAAAAAAAAGGATGATAGAAGGGTGAAAAAGGAAAAAAGGGAAAAAAGAAAGACAAGGAAGACAAGGAAGACGAGGAAGATTTTGTGCGCGATGGAAAAGAAGAGAAGCAAAAAGAATTAAATATGAAGCGTGTGTAGACACAGGGAAAGAGGCAAGAACATGACAAACGGAAAGATAAGAAAAAAGGCAGGAAATAATCAAGAAGAGAAAGAGCAAACGGCAAACGGCAAAGTAAATAAGCAACGGGGGAACAACGGGGGAAGTTGCTCTCCTACCAACTGTATCGTACTAAAAAGGGACAAATTCGACCGCAGTAACAGCCAGCAACATCAAGCAACAGCAAGCAATATGACTACTACAAATATAAAAGCGGACGAAGCGAGTGAAATAGAAGTAGGCAGCGGCGCGAAAAGGGAAAAGGGAAAAGATGAACGGATGAAAATGCGAAAATGGAAAGAACACAAGGAATACAAGGAACAAAAAAAGAAGGAAAATGCGGACCACAAAATCACAGAACAGGAAAGAAGTAGTTTGTTGACGGACGAAAAGGGACGACGAAAAAGGGTTCTTGCCTTCAATGTCTTGCCTGTGTCTGGCTGGCTGTCCTAGCTTTCCCTACCCCCCGTTTCCTCTATCAGCTATCGTTGTGTTGCTGTTGATGATTTTCCCCTCGACTCTGTGTGTAGATAAAGAACCCGGCTGTGTCATTTAGACTAAGCTGGCAGCCTGCCTTAAACGGAAACGATATGAGATACAGAGAAGGAACTGAGGAAAAGAGTAACAACATATCAGCGTGGACAAAAACGAAACGACGGGCCTGTGGCGCCGTAGTAACCTGTGTGTGTATACGTACTACAGGCTAGCTAATCTACCAAGTCCATATAATATACAAAGGAAACCGCATGTGTAATTTAAACAGGCTGTAAGAAGGCGAGACATGGACGGAAACCAAGTACAGTAAAGGGGGAGGCTTGACGTGTATCTCAACACTTCACATCAAAAACAAGTACAACAAAAACATAAGTACAACAAAAGAAACACACAACAAACCAAGCATGCATCTCAAAGCAACACAGCCGATAGGGCTTCTAGAACGCCGGCTAGATATTAGCCAAGTCTCAGCGCGACAGTTCTCTGTTGTCACACTAAATTACAACGATACAATCAAAACAGATATGCTTCATGATGTGATGACGGGAGGAAGTACAAATCGCATGTGATACTGTCATGCTGTCATTTGTACTATCAACAATAAGGTTGTGCTTTATCATAGGCTTTCCAATCTTTACTGCTAGTCACTAAAAAAAGAACAACGGGTGGCCTTATAAGGATGTTCCTGCTGACTCATCAGCCACATGGTAGGGTTGCATCTACGTAGGGTTAGTAACGCCTTCAGCTCCTTTTGCCGTCCCCTTTCTAGTAGTACTAGTACTTTTCCTGCTCAGACGCCTATCTTGAAAGCTTTGCACATGCAAGCACTACTGTAGCAACAATACGATTGCAGCGGTATGTAGCTACAGGTACATATCAGTAAGTATCTGAACTAGTGGGAGATCATTTCCAGACCGCTATAAAGCATGTCATTGGATACTACTGCATACTCCGATAAACAAACACGAAAAGAGCCATTTGCTGGTCCGATGATATTGTAGCGCTAAAAACAGCAGACATAGCTTCGTGGTTTTGTGACTTCGTGACTTGGGGCATTGTTTGAGTTATTCCTTCAGCTGATCTTGTGATAGTTGGATACATTCCTTTCCATTCCCATGATCTCCAGACCAAGCTGAGACAAGACAAAAGGCAGAAACAGAAGAGCACTAGTATATATCTGTATGTTTACTTTTTGTATGAAAAGGACATCTATACCTCTGTCCTAAGAATAGTGCAGCAGGCTCAACAACGTCGTGCTCGATCTACTTAGTCGTCTGACTTTCGTTATAAAGCTTATTATCAAGGGATGCCTATCTATCCTAGATATGCACACATACTACAAGCGAGGTAGGGGATAAGAGAGCGGGGACCATAGAGCAGAGAGAGGAACATGAGAACATCCCATAGCAAAAAGAGCAAACCATCTCTACTTGCTTGTGAATGTAGAGCCGGTTATCGGCCTCTGCATTCTTATGAACCAATCACCACCCCCTACGCTTAGTGTTGACTAAGGTCAAGAGAACAGAACAGAGGACGGACCGGACTGCAACTCTTCAATCATCAGACATAGGCATGACTTTGCTTTGCTTAGGCGTCCCAGACCAAACAAAATAAGGAAGCAGTATGTAACACGTGCAACACACATGTTGTACGAGACCGACAGCGTCAGCAGGTGAAGCAACTATGCACGTATGTACATACATTTGCTTGTACATTGTACATGCCCACAGAAAAACAAGGCGATAACAAACGATGCCTACAAGAAGTGGGATGGATTGTTTGTTTTCCCTTTTGCCCACTGCCGCCCCGATCCAAGGAGCCCTGGCCAGGGCAAAAGGGGGGGGGGCAGGCTCATCCATTGTCACTATGGCCAGCCCTCGTTTATGAGGAGGAGCTGAAGGAGAAGGAGGAGGAGGGGAAGGGAATGCAAGGCCTTTGTAGCTGTGCTTGTTTCTTTTTTTTTTCTTTTTTTCTTCCTTTTTTTTTCCTTTTCTTTTCCTTTTTTTCTCCATTTTCTTCCTTTTCTTTTCCTTTTTTTCTCCCTTTTTTTCCTTCTCTTTTCCTTTTACACTTGAACTTTGGCACAGGCCCCACGTGAAGAAAAGCACCGGGCAGGTGTTTCTCGCTGAGCTACGACTACCACATTTTAACTCCTTCCATTTTTAGCTCGTTTTTCTCTTTCCTATCTTGACTTCTAGTGACCGCTCTTCGTGTCTTCTAGTGTTGTAGTGCCTGCCGTTTTTCTTATTCTAGCAGAGAAGTAATAACTCTGATTCCTGTGCTTTCTCTGTTCGCTCGTGAATTCTTTTTGTTCTTGTCTTGCTATCCAGCCTGTTCAGGAGTAACTACTCCATCCACTGCACTACTACTAGTAGTTGTAATTTTTGAACCCTTTTTAGGTCCTCTAGACCAGATCAAACCAGACCGCCTCCCCTAAATAATCAAACAACCTATTTTTCGTCACCTCTTTCCTTTGCTTCCTCCCTTTTTCTTCCTTGCCTTGTTTCGTTCTTTCCTTTCCCCCCCCCCACCTTCCATCTTGGAAAGCAACGCAACCTCTTGCCTTTATTTTTTGTTCCTTCTGTTTCCTCTCCTCTTCTTTCATTTTGATTGAAAACTTTTCTTGCCCGCTATCACGTCGTCGTCATCTTTCTCTCTTTCACATTTCTCAGCCCAAGAGAAGCCCCTCATTTGCACGGTACTGTGTCTTGTCTTCTTCTTTTTCCATCTTGTTCTCGGTCTTTGTTCTTCTCCGTGTTCTCCTGCTTCTGTCCAATTCTATTGCTGGTCCATGATGGGGCACCTATGATTGATATAGCCATTGTCAAGTTTAGTGGCCGTTTGTGGTCCTGACAATTATTCATACAAAACTCATTGCAACACACGCTTTACTTTCCTACTGCGAGCTCAACGTTTCCTTGTCGTTGTTGAAGCCTCCTTCGCCTTTGCATGAGTTTCACTTCACTTGCCTCCTGCTCAGCTTCATATACGGCCACCCTTTCGAATCGTATCGCATTTGGCCCCGGGCCTTTCCCGGCTGATATCCGGCCCCCTCCTGGCCTGAAGTCGCCGCCCTGGTCCGTAACTTGATTAATATCGACCGTGTGTGTCATCGCCATCATGACCTGCGACTCCACCACACCTGACACGGCCCCTTATCGTCGCCGCTTTGTCCCCATTCCTATCGAAACCACGTACGAGAGCGTCCGGCTCCCCAGACCGCAAGCCATGGCCCCGCCAGTCTCTGTCCCCACCCCAGATCTAACACCTGAGTCATCACCCCGCAAAACGACCTCCATCCATAAATTCCCATCTTTGTCGACCCTCAATGGCACTCCCGAAATCAGTACCCAGCATGTGGAGGAAGTCAAGCTTGACACTAGGATTGTAACCACTTCACACCCCGCGCATGCGTGTGGTCACCCAGAAGATGCTGGTTGCTGCAACAAAGACCGCCGCCGCTTTGCGCCGCAGCTGGTCGAGACGTCCCGTCGTGCGCGGCGTATCGGCGATTTAGGCCCTGCCACCAGGCCCACAGACAAAACCGACATCACCCCTTACACGAACCATATCTACCTATCGCATACCCGATCTAAGAAACGGCGCAACAATGAGCACAAGGACCACCGCGTGTATACTTCCGATAGAGCCCGCAGAGAAACCGACGATGCTGCCTTTTCCGGCTATCTATTGCAACTGGCCGCCCAGGAAGTCGAAAGACAGATCCAGGAAGTCGCCCTTGCGGCTTTTCCCAATGCACAGGCCAGAGAGGGCGGTGTAGCTCACTTTTACTTCCGCGATAGTGAGGAGGAAGACACTCCGTCGAGCAGCACTTCGTCCAGATCAAGCCAAGACGAAGTCATTGGCGGGGTACGGCCTCATGCTCATGCCCATGCTCATGGCCATGTCCACACTCATCATACTCATTCCAGTACCATAAACCCGGGTCGCCGAAGGAAATCTTCTGATCTGGGCTGGTGGCACAAGAACATGCAAGAGCATGCGCAAAAAAGGGAAGAGGCTCAAAGTCAGAAAGTCACTGCTATGCAAGAAGACTGTGCCATCGACGACGAAGACGACCACGAGTTTGACGGCATGGATATTGAGATGCCTCCTCCTGACCCATTTTGGCTTACCACCAACCGCTCAGCCTCTTGCATGTCGACCGAGAGTGATACTTATCTCGATGGTGACGACTACCACATGTCGTACGATCCCATGGACAATTACTCTTCGGACAGGTATAATTCCAAGGCATCGCCGGCTCATGTCATCGCCTCTGTTTCCATTAGCCGAGGTGACCCGGACTCGGACACGGGCGGCAGCAATGGGTTGGGCGGCCGTCCATTCGCCGGCTTTGCTAAACTGGGCGCCCCAAAGGAGACTGAGGAGTGGCGCCGCACTCGACTAGGATTCTCACCACCCATGCTGGGCAAGGAAATCAAATTCCGCATGTGTCCGTCTCCCAAAAACACCGTTACACACCAGCCTGCCGAGACGCTCCAGCAACCCATGTCTCTTGGTCTAAATGGGTCCTGCTACTATGAGGACGTCTCAACACCCACGGGTCTGTGGCGTGGATCCTGCTTGCGCACCGAAAGCAGCGAGAAGACAACATATGTCCCCGCTGGTGCGCCAACGCACGAAATGTATCTTGCCACACCAACGGAGCCCCTCTCTCCATCCTACGACCCGTTTTCCGCGGCCTTTGGTGCCTGCAACTCGCCTCGCACCAAGAAAGATCACATGTTTGCCCAGAATCGCGCGCGGCGAGAGGCTGCTGATGCGCGTGCTAAAGAGAAATGCCGCATCGAAGTGCGCATCAAGGACGAATTTGATGATCTTTTCGTAACGCAGGTATTCAACTATTTATCTCTCGGCTACCCTCCTACGGCCCAGGCATTTGACCAAGAGCTGTCGAAAATCAGCAAGGTGCCAGTCGAAGAACTCTCCAAGGACGACGAGTACCGCATGAAGACTCTGAAAACCTTTGACAGCGAGGAGCACTCCATTCCCGAGGACCAACGATGCGTGCGCTGGAAGGCGCTGAAGCTGTACATCTTCGAATGGGGCCGACAGCATCCAGATCTGGACAACTGCCGACCCGTTGCATGGGGCATGCGGGAGCGGCGGGGCAGTTGGGCTCTATAGAGCATCCTACTCCTACGCTTTTTTTTATTATAAAATCTTTCCCCCGTCTTACCTGTATCTTTTTTTACCCGGATACTGTTCTTCACAGGCTCAGGCCATTGTTCTCATCTCATTTCTGCCTGGAGGTTATGAGGGCCTCGGGTGCTTTTTCTTTTATGAGCCCAAGCATTGTTAAATGTCTTTTTTTTTTTTTTTTTCGTGTTGATATCCTCCCTTTTTCTTCCTTCTCCTTCTTGGGATTTGTCTACAAGCATGATACCTATGTTTATGGTCTGGTTCTCATTCTTCTTTATATGCTTCTGTCTAATAATGGATCTCCTCAAAACTACACGATCACTTGTAGTTTCTCTCCATCATGAAAACAAACTAGACAATGGGTAAACAATTGATTCAGCCATTTTGCATGTGAAAGCCGCTGCTATTATACAAGACATCTTAAATATGGAGAGCACATGACTAAGACATAATCAGGGGAGAAGACCCACCCACTTATAACCCGAAGGGAAATACAATCCTCAGGGTTATAGTTCTTCTTTCACGTCAAGTCCAGGGCAAACAAAGGACACAATACGATCATAGCTCTTCTTCTAACCTTTGTATCTGCGAATACCAAACCGCTCTCCCAAAGTCCCGAAGCCCTCATCTTTTCAAAGCTTTGTTTTCTTCCCTACTTCTGGTGCTTTTCCACGAACCCTAACTTCAGTCGCTCATTCGCGTCATTCGTGTCATTCGTGTCATTTCGCACTCGCCAGCGCATTGCGACTTCAAGCCTCACCAAGGCTGTTTGCTTTTACTCGCAGTCGACCTCTTGTCCACACATCAGGGCAGCCAAAACGGACACAAGGACCACACAATCGCTCTAAAGGCAGACTTCACAATGGAGCCGTCGCCGTTAACGCGCCAGGTGCAGCCGGATGAAGTGTTCAAGCCAAAAGTGGTAAAACTGTACGAGGAACTTTTCAAGGTATGCAACAACAGGCGCGATATATACACATACATTTATCCCACTACCAGGCTGCATGTATCTTATCGGACTCTCACACGTGCTGTTGCGCTTATAGCGTGCAGTCGACCCTGGTTCCACTAGCTAATACGTCACATCTCCCCCTTCTCAGTCAACCGATGCCGACGATTCCTTCTCCGACGACGAATTAGACGAAAAGCCCGAAGGCTATTGGCGCGAGCTCTTCCTTCTCAAACCCGATGGCCCGGCCCTCCGCGCCGTCCTCTCCGCCCTTCCCACAAGTGCTCTGCTGCAGCACGAAGCACGCACACAGGATATCCTGCTCCAGGCCATGGCAGTCTTGAAAAGTCGGCGCCCTGCTGCCGTTGCCAACGCGCTTGATACCTTGGCCATTTTTCTCTCTGTAGTCTTGAGCAAGAAGTTTTCGCATCCCAGCTCCGAGATCATCGCCGTGCTGGCTGGCTTGGACGCGGTCGATTCCGTATTCACGGAGCTCGTGGGACTGCTAGAGGGAATCATGCGCAATGACAAAGACCTTGCCAATCGAGGACGAGCTATCGAGGTTCTGTTGGCCTTTACGGCAGGCGCATACCAGACGACTCTATTGACGTATTTGATCCAACGGGATTTGTTTCCAGCTATCATGAAGGTAAGGACGGACGTTTGTTCTGGTTGGCGCGGTGGCAAGCTCCGAGGCTAACACACACTTCTACTAGTACATCCATGAAACCCCCGACTCGCCCAGCGCCTTGCTGCCGTTTTCCTTTCTCGGCCTGCTGGCCAACTACAATAAATTCGAGTTCCAAAACCCTTACGGCCTCCGCTTAGCTGATTTCGTCAACGAGGCGCCCATTCAAAAGGTAGTGCGCTGTATCGGCAGTACGTGTCACTCTATGCGCCGCCAATATATTGATGTGCAAGACGATCTGCCCGAAGGATGGTCGTTGTCATCTACACTCAGTCTCATGGGTTTTGGTCGCGCCAACAAGGCTGATAAAAAGCCGGTCTACGATGCCGAGACGGCCAAGAAGATGTTCACAGCACTCCCACGTGAGGAAGCTGCTCTACTGCTGGCTACATATGACTTTGCGCATGCTAATAAGCTGTTCTGCGTAAACCTGGTTAAGCTTGGGGCGGAAACAGAAGCCATACAAGCGCCAGAGGCGCCCTCCGCATCAACTCCAGGCTCTGCAAGTCCGGCGACACCAACGTCTAAATCCAAGGAACCTCTGGAGTCGCCCTTCTCCAGCTATATCTCCCTGTCCTCGTATCTATTGCAACACGCCTATCTCTCGCACAGGACATCATACTATGCGCATCTGTCACTGATGGTCTTTCGGCTCCTGGTAGAAGACCCGGCCATTTGCAAACGGCTATGCAGTCCCGACTCCCAAGTGGCGGTTCGACTCTGCCGACAACGGCCGCCGTATCTTCCTCTCGTCAAGACAGACCGCGTTCTCGCGGCGCATTTGCTCGACACTATGGTTGATGGAATCACCCACAACCTACGACGGCGTCTTGATGTTTCCTTATACACACAGTGCGTAGGCATCGTTTTGCGCCTGCTCAGCTACCTATCGCGAACCCGAACTCGTGTGGCCTATCACTGGGGCGAACTCTTCCGCTCCCTTCTCTCCCTTCTCCGTTTCATGACGCAGTATGTCGCAGATCTTAAAGACTTGCCAAATATCGATACCTTGGCTGAGCTGACAGTCAACGTGCTGGCTTTGGCTTTATCGGCCGGTGAGGCATTCCTGCCATCACCAGCAGCCTATGACGACCTCTTCTACAAGGTGGTGGAAAGTGGTGACACGTTGGAGAAGTTCCGTCAAATGTACAATCTGGACAGCCGTAAGAGCGCCATCAACACGCTCATCGATGTCTCGGTACATTACAAATCGCTACTGGCGGATGACGGCGAGGCCACTGCCAGCAAGCCCGGGGTAACAAAACGAGGCAACTTGACTGCTTTGCAGGTGGCCGAGACTATCAAGCAGGGCTACGAGACATTGAGCATCCAGACGAATGAGGGCCTGGATATGTGGGAGCAGTACCGTGAGGCTGACGAGCGCTCGTTGCTCAAAAAAGCTGCGCGATGTGCGGTGGGTGATGTCAAGATACTATTGGGGCGCATTTAGAAGCTTAGCTCTGTGGTAAAGTGAGGGTGGGGTGAGTGAGACCACGGTTCCGCGGCCTCTTTAACATGTAGTTCGAATAACCTCTGAACCGATGGGTGTACATAATGCCTGCCTGCTGCACATGGGCGACTATAACGCTGATTCAACTGGTATTTCTTTCATATATGTGAACCAAAACCAACGCCACACCTAACTGAGCTTGATGATATATTGAAAGATGGGATACGGCATGTAAACCACCACTCTCATTCTTCCTTCCGTCTCGTTTCCCTCACAAATCCGGGTCTACCTCTGTCCCTAAATCTCTATCCTCGAGAAATCTTCGTCCCCGGATAGCCTCGGGTAGATATGCCTGCTTCACACGGCCATCAACATAGTTGGGCGGGTACTTGTACTCGACGCCATAGCCCAACTCCGTCATCAGCCGTGTCGGCGCGTTGCGCAGATGCAGAGGAATCGGCAGACCTGCCGCGCCGGGCTCCTTCAATACCGCCATGGCATTGTTCAGCCCACGGTACGCCCGGATGCTCTTTTTAGCCAGGCTCAGGGCCACGGCACAGTGCGCCAGTGGAATCCGCGCCTCGGGAAGTCCAATCTGCTGGGCAGCTGTGTACGCGGCAGTCGCCAGTGGCAGCAGCGAGTTATCGGCCAAGCCAACATCCTCCGAGGCGATAACCACCATGCGGCGAGCAATGAACAGTGGATCCTCCCCGCTCTCCAACATACGCGCCAGATAGTACAAGGCGGCGTCAGGATCAGAGCCGCGCACAGCTTTGTGAAAGGCTGATATGGTGTCGTAATGCTGGTCGCCAACGCGGTCGTAAACAAGGGTTTTTGTCAGCGCGGCTTTGATGGCAGCGGCGGTTGTGCCGCCAGGTGCAAAGGCAAGCGACAGCGCGAGCTCAAGAAGGTTCAACGCCGTCCGTGCATCACCGTCTGCAAACTCGGCGAGATACGTGAGCATGTGATCGTCGACAA
This sequence comes from Chalaropsis ovoidea, assembly GCA_038407185.1. Lineage (NCBI taxonomy): Eukaryota > Fungi > Ascomycota > Sordariomycetes > Microascales > Ceratocystidaceae > Chalaropsis > Chalaropsis ovoidea. Next base: position 64,715 of record JAXHKQ010000004.1, read on the forward strand.
GCTCCAATACAGATTCTCGGAATGGTTTGGGCTTCTTTTGGTCGTCGTCAGAAACGCCGTCTTCGCCACCTTCATTGGCTTCAGGCTCTGGAGTTGACGATGCCTCGGCCTCTTCTAAGCTGTCGTCTAGCGCACGCGCCAGGATAGTCTTGACGTCATTGCGTGTGAGTTTCGAGAGCGTAAAGGTTCGACATCTGCTGAGCAGAGCGTTCTGTATTCTAAACGAAGGGTTTTCAGTGGTGGCTCCAATCAGCGTAACCAATCCGCTTTCGACTGGCTTCAGGAAGATGTCCTGCTGCGCCTTGGTGAAGCGATGAATCTCATCACAGAAGATAATGGTCTTTTTCCCAGTCAAGGCATTGTCATTTGCCGCTGTCTCAAACATCTTCTTGACCTCGGCCACTCCCGTCGACGTTGCATTCATCTCAATGAAGCGCGCACCCGTCTTTCGCGCAATACATCGGGCAATTGTTGTTTTTCCGGTTCCTGACGGGCCCCAGAGCAGCATGCTCGGCACCCGGTCCGCCTCTATCAGGGCGCGCAGTACGCCTGCGCGGCCGACCAGGTCCTGTCCGTGGACCTCGTCCAATGTGTGTGGGCGCATGCGCTCCGCCAGAGGGGCGGTTCTATTGTTTTTTGACTTCTTCGCCGGGGCACCGTTTGCCGTCTGTCGCAACTCAGTCCTGGGTTCTGTGCCATTGGGCGCAGGAGACTGGCGGCCTGGTCCATCATCGTAGCCTCGTTTGGCGCCGAGCTTGGGCTGTGTGTATCCGGAAACAACGGGCGCCGGACGCCCAGAGAGCGTGGCCTGGCGCTTTGCGGTTGGGGTCTGGAAGAAGCCGGATGCGGGGCCATGTTTCAATGTCGAGGATCCTCCATTGTGCGTGCTGCTTGATAGCGCGCCCGCTGGAGCTGTAGATGGCGGTTGTTGAGGCGTCGGTGCCGGGGATGATCGGGGGACTTCCTCTGAGCTATTCACCGTCGACGAAGCGAGAAAGCTTTTGCAGAGCGAGTCGAGATGTTTGTTGATATGAGCCTCAAGCACGGGCTGGTTGCATGCCGGACAGTCGATGACGGACATGATTGGGGCGGGTGGACGTCAAGAAAGCAAGAAGTATAGCACGGAACGGCACGGCACAGCACGGCAAAACAAGTATAGCTTCAGGAAGTTCGGCCTGGTTTCTCAGGTCGTGGGTTTATCTGAGCGTCAAGACTTTTATTGCGGATTGCCAACTCAGAACAACGGAGTACAGTCTGACAGGTAAAGTCAAATGTTGTTGTGTAAAATAGCTCGGCTCGCGTTTGCCTCGTCGGGTGACTGTTTGCTGAAGCTGCAATTTTCCTGCAGCAAATTGCTTTATAGCGTGGTGTAACTTTAGATAGACGCGCCTCCAACGCGTTACCACTTTAGCCAGGGGAGGGCCAATTTGAGTTACGCTGACTAAGCTTATTTTTTCTGGGTTCATATGACGCCTGAATTATGAGGAGGAAATGAATTAAGTGCTCGCCAAAAACACCGAGAAATGCAGCAGCTTGATTGAATTGATTCTTCGACGATAATGAGTTTGCCTCGCTAGCCGTGACAAGAAAGAAGGGAAAAGAGGGCAAAAAAAACAAAAGGACAAACTCTGTCCTCCCCAGAAAAGAAAAAGTCCAAACAACGCCAGCTGTATCCCATAAACACACCACCCAACAAAACAACGAATGAAAACAAAAGGTTGGAAGTAATAAAGACGAATACTAAAAAAGAAAAAAGGGTACAAAGTAGCCCCGCTAAGCCCATTGGTCGTCATCATTGTCGCCAAGGCCCCGCAAATACCCGGCCGATCTGGGCCGAGCCCATCGCCGAGGCCGCGTTGTTTGTGCCGAGACTCGCGGTATATGGTATGTGTATAGATAGGTTCGTTCGGGGTTGTGCGTTCGTCTGCTTTGTTGGCTCCGTCGGCTTCGCCGGCTTCGTTGGTCACCTTGCGTTGGTTAAACCATAAACGACTCGCCGCAGCCACATTGGTCCTCTGTGGATGTAAAGACCATCGTTAGTAAAGGTACAAGTAAGTGGCCAGTAATTGACAACCCAGAATCACTTACTGATGTTGGGGTTTTTGAAGACAAACTTCTCCAACAAGTTGTCTTCAACCCAGTCCATCTCGCTGCCAATGATGCTGAATAGTGCCTTGCTATCAATCAACACCATGACACCGTCCTGCTCAACCTTTTCATCAAAGGCGCCCGGTTTGTCAACATACTCCAGGTGGTATGCTAGACCAGAGCAGCCCCGATTGCGCACGCCAACTCGGATGAATTTTGGTTCAGGCTGGTCTAGAAGATCGCGTAGCTGTTCTACCGCCGTTGGTGTCAGCTTAATAGCAGCCTTGCGCGGCGTCCGTAGCCGCGACTTTCGGGCCGGGGGTTTCACGGTGGGTGAAGTCGTCTGCTTGGCGATGTTCGGGACTGGCGATGGTGAAGCGGGGTCGGAAACAGGGGTCTGAGAGGGTTTTGGAGTATCGCCAACGGCTGTGGTTGTGGTCGTGGTGATAGGAGAGCTCATGGTTGTCCCGGTTGTGGTCGCAGAGTCTGTAGGTGACATCGCCGGTGAGTCGGGGTGTGAAACGGGGGTAGCATGGACGGCCTGAGAGCGCGGCTCCAACTCTTCGCTTCTCCGTGCTTGTGGCGAGGCTTCCGTCTGGCTCTTGGTCTTGGTTGGTTGCTGTGAAAAGGTAGGGGGCGACGCAGACTGGCGATCTGTTGTTTCGGCGGCATTCTTGTGGTTGTTCTCCTGTGCAAGCTTGGAAGCATCCACGGAGGTCAAAGATGCAGAATTTTCAAGAGCCGAAGGTGTTAAGCGGTGCGGTTGAAACGAGGCCAGCCGAGCACTCTGCGTGGAGTAGAGACACCGAGAAGAGACAAAGACGCATGATGACGATAGCGAGGTTGCTGATGCGGGTCGGGCTAGGGCTAGCCTTGTCAGGGGTCGCGATGTGAACATTTTCGGGTGCGCGTGCGGGAGAGTAAGGAGAATAGAGTAATAGCAAAGGTGTGAAATAAGTTTCGAAAGAGGGCGAGTGTTTGCGGTGAGGAAGAAGGGAAGAAGGGAAGAAGAAGAATACGGAACAAAAGCAAGGCTGAGGCTAGGCTATGGAAAAGAGGAGCTAAAGAAGCTTGGTGCAGCTAGATGTGAATAGCGTTTAAAAGCTGGTCGTTGGGTATATAATGACAAAATTCATAAAAAGCGAAAATTTGATGATTAAAAATTCCAGTGTTTGCGGCCACTGGCATGCAAAGTTTAGTTGGTGACGAGTCTTGCTTTGATCAGCATTATAGAGCGAGCATCGTCGTCGTTTTTCCTCGCCGGTTAGTCAACGTCAACTTGCCTGCAAATTATCAAGCCACTCATTCGGCTTAGAAATGTGGAGATTTCCGAGCTCCTGTGACCAATAGCGACGGAGATGTTTGTCACTTGACTGCGTAACGGACCCTAGAAGCACATATTGAGATAGGGTCTGTGGTTGATATAACCCTATTGTAATACTTGACATAAATATATTTAGATACTCGATATCTCCACCACGGATTTATTCGGTATTATCGATGGTCTTAGGTCTGTGCTTACAGACTTTTGGTTTTTGATTTACACAGCTGGTAGGATCGGGGCTCCTAGCACCTTTAGTCAATTGGTGGATAACTCAAGTTCCGCCGACCGTGAGTCCTAGAAAACGAGGATAGGCAAACATGAGTAAAGGGGGAATGATTTCCTTCTTCTTCTTCTTCAACATATTCTAGAATAGCTTGTTGGGCTGTAGCTCATGTCATTGGAAGAGATCTGCAATATAAATGCTGTATTAATCAGAATGCTAGAATTGGAAGGAAAGACGGCGATGAGTAAGCCGAGCAGAAAAGGCAAGAACGAGTAAATAGTAAACAGACGAGCAAAAGAGGGAGGAACAAGTAAACAGAACAACTCCACGAAGTAAACAAAGCGAAGTTCACCAGCAGACAAAACAAACATGAACCATCAACAAGAGAAGCGAGCGCCCCCAAGCTGACAAACACGCAGAACAACACAACATGCACATGTATATCAATACAACCTGCTGAACAAGCGCGCAAAGCTCGGGATCCCCATAGAAAAGCATGTATAGCAGCTGCAATGCAACACTTTAGGGCGTCTGGGTCGTCTCATGTTCTGGGTCGTCTCATGTTTTTTTTTTCCCCCTGAGACTAAAACTTGCTGGCAAAAATAAGGCGAAGTTCCTGAAAATGTAAGACCGGGCTTGATGCTTATTTCCTGCGGTTGAGTTTTGTCCTCCTGATTTAAGCTCTGGAGCCGCTGCCTACCGCTCAGTCCCCTTTCTTCTGTGCTGTGTGGTGTACATGCATAAGTGCATACTGTAATGTATATTTTACACCAATGGGGCCAAGTAGACCCAGTTCGAGAAGGGGTTCGTTTCACCAAGCACCCTGAACCACGCTTCCGGAAGCTTTTTACGAGACCCGGCCCTTGTAGCATGCTTTATAGACTGTGTTTCTTTTTTGCAGAGGCGCCCCTGCAGCACGCTGGAGAACTTGGTGTGCATCAGTGACTTGCTGCCCCTGGAATATATATCAGGGTCAGCCAAAGCAGCGTTATAGCAATACGTAGAGGCCGGCTGAGTTGTGTGTGTGTGTGTGTGTGTGTGTGTGTGTGTTTAATGTGTAAATATGCGAGTGTGGGTGTGAGCGTGAGTGAGTATGAGTATTAGTATGAGTGTGAGTGTAAGTATGAGTGCGAGTGTAAGTATGAGTGTAAGTATGAGTGTGAGTATGAGTATGAGTATGAATGAGTATGAATGAGTATGAATGCCCCCATCCTGCTGTCATATCCCGCCTGGTCCGTCCAAACTAACCCAATCCCCGTGCTTTCCTTTGGCTCTTTGTCCCTCGTCCCTCGTTCGTCGTCCGTTCTGCGTGGTCATGAACTAATTTTCTAGCGAAGGGGGCCCTGAGACGATGCAAGATTAGGAGGAGGCTAGTAATGGGGACGAGGAAGAGAAGCGAGAAAGACGCCAGTAGGATGTGACATGACTGACTACAGATGAAGAAAGACTAACACGCCTGAGACCCCTACAAGCAGCCTCTACACAATGAAGAAACTGTACACTAGCAGCACTAGCCACTTTTATGAACACTCCCCCATCTAGTACCCCCCCCCCCTACCAAGCTGCAAATTAAGCTTCAACTTAGACCCGGTTTCACAGTTTGAACCCCCCACCCCCTCTTCCTCCTCCGGAACAGTCACTTTGGGTTTTTGTGTTGCAAACCCATGGGCTCGCTGTATCAAGGGGGCCACTATGGAGCAATGGAAGAGGTCATGGCCCAAGAAGCCTGGCTGTCCGCGTATAAAGCACTACTGCCACCCTCTCTGGCTGCCCAGGCCGCGTCTTGATGTTTCCTCTCCCAAGCCTTTGAACTACTTCACTTCGTCTCTTCTTGAACCCTTTTGCGCTGTGCTAGCCACAAGCCGTCCTTTCATTCATTCATTTCAGTCTCTTCACTTCTCGACTCGTTCGTATCCTTTTCACATCTCTCAAACCCTGCTCTGCTTTTGGTCAGACGGGCTCACATTCATTCGGAATCTCTGTAACTCCATCTTTTGAAAAGATACTTACCAGCACCTTCTTCTTTTTATATACTTCTTTTATTCTACACCTTTAACCTCCTCGTCCCTCACAATGAAGTCCTCCATCGTCTCCCTCATCTCCATGGCCTCCGTGGTCTACGGCCACGGCCGTGTCATGTCTCCCCCCTCGCGTGCTCCCGGCCCGGCCTTCGAGACTGCCTGCGGCCAGTCCATGTACAACCAGATGACCTCGGACCCCAACGGCAACATTGAGGGCATGCTGCAGAACAAGGCCGCCAATTACGACCCCGCTGTCTGCCAGCTGCCCCTGTGCAGAGGCTACAAGTTTGACGACAACAAGGACAACGTGCAGTCGTACACCGCCGGCCAGAAGATCGACTTCGATGTCCAGATTGCCGCCCCCCACACCGGCATTGCCAACGTGTCCGTGGTCGACACGTCCAGCGTCTCCGTCATCGGCGAGCCCCTGATCTCCTGGACCAACTACGCCAGCTCGCAGACTGGTGTGGCTGCCAACAACAGCGTCTTCTCCGTGGAGTTCCCCTCGGGCCTGCCCAGCGCTTGCGGTACTGCTGGCAACTGTGTCCTGCAGTGGTGGTGGTTCTCCGAGGTCGCTCAGCAGAGCTACCTTTCCTGCGTCGACTTCACCACTGGTGGCTCTGACACTGGTGCCGTTGCCCCCGTTGCCCCCGTTGCCCCGTCGGCCACCACCCCTCCCGCTCAGGAGGTCCCCACCACCCCCGCCAACAACGACCCTCCTGCTGCCCCCACCACCCTGAAGACCAGCACTTCGTCCTCTGCTAACTCTATCACTCCCGCCGCTGAGCCTGAGTACGCTGCCACCCCTGCTGGCCAGTCTTCGGATGTTCCTACCACTCCCCCCGCTGCTCCCAACGTTCCCGCTACTCTTACCGGAGCTGAACCCACCGCCGCTGCGCCTACTGCCCCTCCTGCGGCCCAGCCTACTACCTCCAAGGCCCCCTCTTCTTGCAAGCGCCGCCGCCGTGCTATCCGCAACTCCGGCCGCATGTACAAGGGTGCTGCTCAGTAAGGGTCTAGTTTGGTGATTTCGAGTGTCTTGCGTATGGAGGTGACACATCTGAAGTAGTCAATACTCATTTTGTTTTTCTTTTATCTTTCTTCACGGGCTGTGTGACAACGCCTCTTCTTTAAATCTATTCTTATTTTTCCATCGTTGATATCAGCAGAATGCTCCAGACTGGCTTTGCTGAAACAGCGTGGTTGTTTTCTCTTCTCACTAAATATCTTGAACCAAATCAAAGGATGAATGTAACAACCCCTTGTGTTTCGTGTTACGAGGTGTGTGTTCTGTGATGTGCATGTCGTGTGCGTGCTCTGTGATTTGCATGTCGTGTGCGTGCGTGCGTGCATGTATAGACCTACGCCTCATTATGTCATGTCGTTAGTGTATGGACCAAAGGGGGGCCGTGGTTAGGGTTGTGTCACCACCAACAAGTCCAGATCCCCCCCTCCATTCTTCTCAGTGCTGCAGAAACGGCACCACCAGCTGGACAAAGTCATCCGCGGCGTCAATAAATGGCACATGCCCAGAATTCTGGATCACCTGCAGCACGACCTTGCTTCTGCCGTCGCCGCTGAAGCCTTCCTGCAACTTATCGCACATGTCTGCCATCTGCTCCGGCAGATCGCCGTCCTTCTGGCCTGCCAGTAGCAGTGCATCGCTCACACACGCACCCAGGCTTTTGAATAGCGGTCGCAGATCAAAGGATTTGCTTGAAAGAGCCGCGCAACACGCCTCAAAGCCCTCCACCTTGGTCGTCAACATGAGGGCCTTGATACGAGCTGCTTCTGCCTCATGAACCCGCAGGAACTGCTGCCCGAACCAGCGGTCCATTGTACCATTGACCGTAGCTTCTAGAGATCCAGCCTCACGGGCGGCGGCCACACGCGAAGCAAACATATTAGGCTGGCCTGCATTGATGGGCGACAGGCTGGTGGTGCCGCAAATGACAATATTCTTGACAGTACCCGGGTACTTTGACGCAAAGACAACACCGGTGGCAGCACCCATGGAGACACCCACCCATGCATGGATGGAGGTCATTTTCAGCTGTTGGAGAAGCTCGTGAACGGCTTCGGCTATCGACTCAAAGGTGCAGTCCGAGGGCGGCGAGGGAGCCGATGAGGCGCCATGGCCCGGCTGATTGTAGCGCAAAACAGAGAAGCCCGCAGCATTGAGCGACGGGACAATGTTGTCCCAGATTGTGAAGGGTGCACATAGAGGGTTGGAGAGAACGATGGCCGGAGTATGAGGGTTGACTGGGTCGAGACGGTAGGCCAAGACCTGGCCGTTGGCGAGGGTAAGCGTGCTAGTCATGGTCGGGGAGAAGAGACGCGTAAATAAAAGGATAACGTGGCAATCGCGTGTGGGCGTTGATGGATTCAAGAGTATATAAACAGTTGGCAATGTTTGCGCGGGGCTTTGCCTCTTGTTCGGGTGGAGGAACAAATGAAGCTTTGGGACGGACCATAAGTCGTCGACAAAGCTTAGGCCCCACATTTACGTCAAACACTGCGGGGGAACCAATCACGGGCCGACGGCGAGCAAACAGACTTGCCGTGCCATTACGGGTAGGAACGCGTAAAATATGTGTATGTACTTGCTTGTGTACAAAGATACAACTACCACAGTAGACAAGTAACGTGACGTGGAACTGCAATTCCAAGGGGACACCTGTTCACTCATGTATTCATCCATACACGCACGAATACACGAACCAATACACGCATGAATACACGCACCAACCCGCGCATGCCGTGCTGGCTGTGTTTGCTTTTCCTTATATTCTCGTCCCAACCATCATCAGTTCAGATCCTCCACCTCAAAGCGTACCAGAAGCGTCGAACTGGTTGGGTGCCCGCTAAAGTCCGTCAGGTGCAGGAAAATCCAGCCAGGTACAACGTACTGCAGCCGGACTGCAATGACACGCAGGTTGGGGTTGATGCTGAAGCTCAAGTCGGCCTTGACCAGGATGCGCAGAAATACAAGCTCGTTGTCTTCGTACTCCCACTCCAGAGTCTCGTCCCACATCGGGTCCGTGGATGGTAGGTTGCCGTCCTTGTGCATGAATCCCAGCTTGTGCTGGCGATAGCCACTGGTCTTGCGCTTGATGGGGCCAAACGTCTTCCCAGGATGAACTAACGTGCAGGTGACATACGGCTTCCAATCACCGCCCCCTTCCTCCCCCTCGCCGTAGCCCTTCGGGGGAGCGATTTCCGAAGCGCCAGCAATGTGCAGCCGAAGACGCTTCTTTTTCTGCGTCAAGATTTCTCCCGAGCCGCCTACCCGCAATGCTGCCGGCTTCAGCACAAAGCCATCCGTTCCCGTGAAAAGCGCCTCGTTGAGCTGCATACCGGCATTGAACGTCTGCCAGTTGAGGGCACAGATTTGAGCACCGAGGGCCCAGTACTTGACGGGGGTCAGGTTGCGCGACGAAATACGAGTGCCCTTGGGGAAAACCCGCATCAGGTGCTTGGAGTTATGGCGAGCAATCTGCGTGTTGCTGTGGGGCATATGGGTAGACAAGCCAGTCTGTGGATGGAGTGGGATGGGTTAGTATTATCACCGTCTTGTCGATATTTGGACGCCTTACCTCGGAAATGTTGATTAGATGGTGATGCGGCCCATTAAGAAGTTCACCTGGATCAAACCAACTGATATCACTGGGCTTGACTGACTGCGCATACACACCCAAGGCTTCCAGTTCAGCAACAATCTTGCTATCATGGTCCTTCTTTTTGCGCTGCTGATACTCTTTGTGCGCCGCGGTTTCTTCCTCGTCATCTGAGCTGCTATCCGAGCTGCTATCCGAGTCCACCCGCTCGTTGGGAACATGGTATTCCACGATTACCACGACACGATGGCCAACAAGGCTCAGAGGAACGTGGGACACCGGCGAGTCACAGTGGCCCCCATGGTCAAGAGCTTGGCTAAGGAGACGTGCTCCAAAAACCTCATTCATGATTTCCACGATACGGCGCTGGCCATGTGCCGAACAATGATTTTCGAGCGAAATCAACACCGGGCTGGTCTGAAATGCGGGGTCGCTCTCGGCCAGCTGAGTCTCCTTGTCCATGACATCACGGATCGCCTCGCAAACTGCACGCAGAGAAATATGCGATACCAGAGTGTATCCATGCGTGACCTTGGGCTCGTTCTTGTCGGCATCATTATCCCAAGCATCAATTTCCACACAGCGTGAGCCTGCCGCGAGAGCCGTCTCATACGCTGTAGCCGACGAGGTGCCGTACAGTTGGTGGGCCATAAGGTATGTGTTATGACTACTCGATACGAAATACTCGGGGAGTGAATAGTTGCGCGAAAGCAGCTCGCTGGGCACCTTGAAGTGTGGCTTTTGCAGGAGGGCTTTGAGCGCAGGAGATGACGGGCTGTCGTCTGTGCTGGTGTCAGCAGCGTCTAGCTCGCCGCGGTCGACAAGAAACTTCTGCACGGAGCTACTGATGCGCAGTTCGGCCCAGTGCAGAGCTGAGTGGCGGGCAAGATGGCCACCGCCAGCCACGGTGTTTCCGTCTATTTCATCGCCGACATCATCGGCATCTTCCTCCTTGGAATGGCGCTTTTTGCGGCCCATCAGATTCATTTTGTCAAGACTGGCTGCAAGGAAGGCCATTTTGAGTGAAGGACACGAGCAAGGCGAGCAAGGCGGGGGAGCACAGCGAGTAGTGAGTAGTGGGTATCTGATAGGTGATGGGGATGTCTTTGGGGGTTGCAATCGAGTAAAAGTCGGGCTCGGGGCAGTAGGAGACTCGGGTGTTTGTTATTTCCAAGAGCTCAGCTACGCACTTTCCTGCCACTCTTTACTTGATAGCTTTGTATTGCGGGGATTGTTTCAATCAGCTTGGGATGCATGACGTGTCATACACTTTGCGTCATTCTCAGAGCTAAGCTGAAGAGGGAAAGCTTCACTAGCATACGGGGTTACGACCTAGGGTTAGTGTAAGAGGACATTTATGGGGATATTGATCGAGCCAAGTATCGTCGGATCCAGCTCTGTGATATACAGACTTTTTTTTATACCGCAGTAGCTGTCATTCTTGATGAAGCCTTGCACACACGTACACATGTAGTCGTCGTGGGGGATGCGGGGATATTTGTCTCCCTCTACAAACAGCGCAACGGGGGGTGGTTGTTCTCCAATGTTTCATTGAACAGCAGGGAGACATCAAGGTCATGTGAACAATGGGCGGATGGACGAATGGGGCGCGCATATACACACGTTAAATATGCAGGCATGAGATGAGATGGGACTGTGTATGAACTGATTTATTGGCGCAAGAAAGGGGGAGGGCGGCAATGGCAATGGGGGAGAAGGAGTCTATGAACAGGGTCTCAGCTAGAAGGCCAGTAAATGTGAGTGCAGCTTGGCTCTGCTGGGCTGTCAAGTCGTCTAGCTTTCACATGTCGGGAAAGGCGACTTTTCGAAGGGGGTAATTGGAAGCGCGGGAAGACGAGGAAACGGAAGGTGTGATGGGTTGGGATGATGTGACATTTTCACCTCAAGTTACTGGGAAACTACTTGAAATAAAGCTGGAGACTCTTGGTGAGTTTTGGAGAGAGTATGTGGCTATTTATTTCAAGCTGGTGACTTTTTCGTTTGTCCAAAGCCTTGAAGTCTGGAAGCAATGAGCGACAAATCGCAAAGGATTGCAGCTTGCAGTGTCGTCCTTGGGTGTGAGCTTCATCAGATAAGTATATGCCCCACTTTCCTCTAGTATAGCCAACATCCTGCTCCTACCTATTCTGTAACTTGTTGCCGGTTTTACTTTGGGGAGTTCTTTCCGGTTATTGCGCTCTCTGACTCAAGCTGCAAAGTGAAGGATTCCACAGCTTCCGTTTTTTTCCTTCGTGTTTGTTGGTTGGGTCGCACTTGCGGGTTGGCTTGTAAGGGCGTTATAGGCTAAAGTCGAGAAGTCCGCTAGCCCACCGCTCTCAGTGGAGAGAAGCCCGTGGTCCACTGCTCTCAGTGGGTCAGAGCTAGCTCGCCTCTCAGTGGGTCAGAGCCTGGCTGCACGGCCTCTCACCCACTGAACCCCAGGCTTTTACAGGCCCTGCCCCATAAACCGCAGCTTTTAAGACAGCGGAAGAGCTTTGACCCTCTGGCATAAACAACTCTATTCTTTATTAACGACCAACGACTAAAACGACCACAACCAATTTTGAAGCTTGCCTCGTCTTTTTTCTTGCAGTTGCTTCCGTCTGTCCGTTTGTCGGCTGTCTTTTCTTTTTTTCTTTTTTCCCATTTCCTTCAATTTAATTTTCTCTTTTTTCCTTTCCTCTTTCTCACGTCTTCATCATCTATTCTTTCCGCGGCTCTGAACCCTCTTTGTCTATCCTATCCGAATAACTAACAACCAGGAGACGAGACTCAACCACAACCACAACCATCACACCACATCACAATGCTTTCATCCGCCTTCAGATCCCGCGCTGCTGCTGCTGCTGCCATTCGTGCGGCGGCTCCTGCTCGTGCCCAGTCTACCTGGGCTGCTGTGCCGCTGGGCCCTCCTGTGAGTTACACTTTGTTGATATCTTGGGCTGTGGAAGCAATTGCTAACAATGGCCGTATATGGCTGTAGGATGTATGTTTAGAATATCGCTGCCCCTCGTCGCCCGCATAATCCGACACTTTGAGAAACGCCGACATGACGACACTCTCACACGTCTTTCCCAGCCCCTACTAACTCAACCCCGATAGGCTATTCTGGGCATCACCGAGGCCTTCAAGGCCGACACATTCACTGAAAAGATCAATCTCGGTATGCTGGTACCCTTCCTCCCCAGGCCGGCCCTCCAACAACCTGCTAATAAACCGGCTGCTGTGCGTTAGGTGTTGGCGCTTACCGTGACGATGCTGGCAAGCCATACGTCCTCCCCTCCGTGCTGGCCGCCGAGGACAAGATCACCAACGCCCGTTTAAACAAGGAATACGCTGGCATCACCGGTGTTCCCGAGTTCACCCGTGCTGCTGCCAAGCTTGCCTACGGCGACAACTCTTCCGTGCTCGAGCGCACGGCCATCACTCAGTCCATCTCTGGAACCGGCGCCCTGCGCATTGGAGGTGCTTTCCTGGCCCGGTGGTACCCCGGCGCCAAGAAGATCTACCTGCCCAACCCCTCCTGGGCCAACCACGGCGCTATCTTCAAGGACTCTGGCCTCGATGTGGGCACCTACCGGTACTACGACGAAAAGACCATTGGCCTGGACTTTGACGGGCTGGTCAAGGACATTGAGTCTGCGCCCGAAAAGAGCATTTTCCTGTTCCACGCCTGCGCCCATAACCCCACCGGTGTCGACCCCACGTCCGAGCAGTGGAAGGAGATTAGCCAAAAGGTCAAGGCCAAGGGCCACTTTGTCTTCTTCGATATGGCCTACCAGGGCTTTGCTAGTGGTGATACTACCCGCGATGCCTTTGCGCTGCGCCACTTTGTTGAAGAGGGCCACAACGTCGCTCTGTCGCAGTCGTTTGCCAAGAACATGGTGAGTCGCCGAGTCTCGGAAAAGTACAACCCGGCGAATGCGCAAATGTACACGGTGCTAACCTCTTTCCCAGGGCCTCTACGGCGAGCGTGTCGGCGCCTTCTCCATGGTTACCGCCGACCCCAAGGAGAAAGCCAACATCGATTCTCAGATCAAGATTCTGGTGCGCCCCATGTACTCCAACCCTCCCGTGCATGGAGCCCGTATTGCCTCGGAGATTCTCAACAATCCCGCTCTGAACGAGCAATGGCTGGGCGAGGTCAAGGGCATGGCAGACCGCATCATCAGCATGCGCAGTCTTCTGCGTGGCAACCTAGAAAAGCTGGGCAGCAGCCACGACTGGTCGCACATCACCAGTCAGATTGGCATGTTCGCCTACACTGGCCTGAGCAAGGAGAACATGAAGAAGCTTGCTACCGAGCACAGTGTATATGCAACCCTGAACGGCCGTATTTCTGTGGCCGGCATCACGACTAGCAACGTTGACCGTCTGGCCGAGTGCATCTTCAAGGTTTCTGGCTAGACAATGCCAGACGAAAACTTGTTGGAGTAATAATGACCAGAACATAATGCAAAATAATATTAGCTTTTTGATACTAATGCCTTACCCGTTCTTCTTTCGCAGCTGCGTGCATATTTATATGGGAATATAGCGCATCTGCTCTGCTAGTTGTGGTATCAAATCGTAAATCATAGGCAGCCCGCCCGTTCCAAAGCAAGGCCGCGCTCGTCGTTTCCCTCACCTCCCTCTGAGAAACTTGTTTACTGACTATCACTTCTTCAATCTCCCCAGGTCACATTCAACCTCGTCCATCTGTCGGCTTATATCGCGGTATGCCTTTGCGATCTCGCGCATAGTCTTTTCTTTCCCTTCTTGGCCCTGGACACCAGTACCATACTCTGCCAGCTCCATCCTCCGCGCCCGAATAGCCTCTTCCAGGCGCAACCTGGCATCTCGTAGATGTCTTCCGTAGTTCCCCAGTGCCGAACACACTTCCGCCGAGTAAACCTCTTTCCGCACTCTATGCAGCACCAGGTTTGCCTCGGCCTCGGCTATCTGCGCCTGCAACGCTAGCTCAGCTGCGCTGTGCTCTGCGCTACGTGCTACAGCTCCATGCTTCGCTTCCAGAGCACGCACAAGCTGCGCCAGCGCCTGTGTGCGCCGCTCCAGCACATCAACTATCTCGGAACAGGTAGCTAGGCGGGCTTTTGCCAGTGCGGATTTGTCCTTATCGAGGGCTATTTGTAGTGAGGCAACTGTAGCAGGCAAACTGGCAATATTGCGATGAAGATATGATGGATTTGTGCCGGGATGAGCTATGTGGGCTAGACCTAGAGCTGAGGCTTGGAGATTCGAAGAGATCAGAGGTTCACAAAGCGGTAAAAGAGAATCGAGATCCGAGAGTGGCGGAGAGGAGAGGAGCAGAGAGTTTGCTTCGGAGGAGAGTGGTTCGGCGGACGCAATCAGTGAAGGGAGAAGAAGGAGTAGGTCGAGAACAGCGTCGGGAAGGGGTTGAGATGTAGATGCGGAGGGAGCAGGCGCGCGTCGAGTAGAAAGGGGATTGCTTTGGGGCTGTGACTTTGTTTCCTGGGGAACTGCGGTTGCAATGGCGTGTGTGAGTAGATGGCGGCGAGCTTCTTTCAAGCGGTACTGGTCGAGTTCCTACAGCAAAGGTCAGGGAGTGTTTTGTTGGCAATCACGTCCTTTGGGCTGGATTGAACGAACATCGCGGACCCTCTGGCGCTCTGCAGCATCCCGATGTACTGCTGTGGTTCCATCGTTGTTCAGCACAACTGTGGTGAGGGTGGCGTAGAGAGCTTTGAACTTTGGATTGCTTTCCAATACAGACTCGTCAATTGGCGGTAGCATGGCGATAGAAAAGAAGAAGCGATAACAAAGGCATCCTCAGGAGCCAAGAAGACTCCTTGTTCTTGATCTCAGGCAGCTGTCGTCAAAAAGATGTCGGGGTCCAGTTGCCAATCGATTGATGACCAGTTGGAGAAAGCTTTGAACTTGGAGAGCTGGCAGGAATCTTGGAGCTCCAAGGCGGTGAGATCCCACATACGCAAGGCTGCAGGTGGGGCCGTTTCTTTCTGCCGCCTTGTGATACCCCACTTGGTTTTGTCAAGTCCAAAAGTGTGCATACAGTCCAGTATCTGCAGTTTGGCAATCCGTGCAACTTGAAAATCGAGGTTGTGAATTTGGTGCAGCAACGCAGCCTTGCTGATATCCAGCTCTTGATTTCCGCAGGGCCAAGCCTTGTCTGCTGTTTATTCTTTGTGCCTCCAGCTACACCTCATTCCCACGAACGACACATCATCTCCCGACAATGGCCCGGATACCACAGCTTCTGGGCTCCTTGGCCCGGCCGATGCTCTCGCCCTCCTTGACCTCCACAACCGCCGCCGCCGTCGCCGCCACCGGCACCCGCACTGCCGCCTTTAGCACGTCGGCTGCCCTGGCCGTCAAGACGATCCGTGCCGCACATATCCCCGGTACCTTTGTGCCCCCGTACCCCTATGGCGAGCGCACAGTATACAAGCAGTCCAACAAGGGCCTGTACGGACTGGCGCGTATCCGCTTCGGCAACCACGTCGCCAGCGGCCGCAACCCGATCAAGTCGCGGCGCACGTGGAAGCCCAACGTGCACCGCAAGCGCATGTGGAGCGATGCCCTCAGTGCGTGGGTCAAGGTGCACATGACCATTCGCGTGTTCCGCACCATCATCAAGGATGGCAGCCTGGACAGCTACCTACTCAAGAACAAGCCCCGCCGCATCAAGGAGCTGGGCCCCGGTGGCTGGAAGCTGCGATGGCTCGTCATGCAGACCGATGCCGTGCGAGCCCGCTGGCTGCAAGAGCGTGCGACTCTGGGTCTCCCGGAACGGTCGCCCGAGGACCAGGCGGTTCTTGACCGCGAGGCCCAGGATATGGTGCAGATTGCTGTGGACTATGCAACGCCCGGCCCTCTCAGCAGAGTCACCCGCGATCTTCTGAAGATGCGCGAGGAGGAGGGTGTCTGGGCTGGCGAGGAATTCGAGCTAGGCCAGGCAGAGGAGCATGAGGACGCTGAGGTTGAGGGCGACTACGAGAAGGAGTACATTGGTGCCAACGACGGCGTGGAGACTACCACCGAAACCGGAGCTGACCAGGCATCGTCAACTCCAGAGGCGCCCAAGCCGGTGCAGCAGTAGAGAAGGGGGGGAGGGGGGCACGAAGAGATAGAAGGGAGGAAAAGCCAACGGGCACTCACTGTACACTAACAACCGACTGGGCTAAACTGGCCATATACTACACTACGACCTATGTACAACATTGCACTCTTATATTTGTTCCAAAGCTTTTCTCTTGGTGATGCAAACCTTTGCTATAACTTTTTGTCATTATTCAGCCTTTTATGCTATCGCTCATATCTCATGTTGTTCTGCGCTCCGCGTTAAAAGTCAACTAGGGATAGCTGTGCCCCTCTCTCTACTCGAACCTCAGGTCCCAGCCAATGATAGGGCCCAGCTTGGGCAGCTCATCAGCAACGCTCTGCACGTCCTTGTCACCTCTACCACTGACACAAATGACAATGTCCTTGTCCTTGTCCATGGTCTTGGCCAGCTCGATACCGCCCCAGATACCATGGGCACTCTCCAAAGCAGGAATAATACCCTCCAGCTGCGAAATGGTACGGAAGCCCGAGAAGGCCTGGGCATCAGTGCAGGCAATGTACGACGCACGGCCACTATCCTTCCACTGGGACAGCTCGGGACCAACACCGGGGTAGTCAAGACCAGCTGACACGGAGTGGGTGTCGGTAATCTGGCCCTCATCGTTCTGCAGAATGTAGGTCCGGACTCCGTGAAGAACACCCTTGCTGCCAGCAGACAGGGTGGCGCTGTGGCGCAGAGTATCGACACCATCGCCAGCAGCCTCAACACCCAGAAGCTTGACGCTAAGGTCCTTGCTGAAGGGGTAGAACATTCCAACGGCGTTGGAGCCGCCACCAACACAAGCAACAACAGCATCGGGCAGCTTGCCAATCTCCCTCTGGAGCTGCTCCTTGGTCTCGTTACCAATCACGCTCTGGAATGTACGGACAATGGTGGGGAAGGGATGGGGACCAATAGCAGAGCCAATGATGTAGTGGGTGGTCTTCAGGTCAGTCACCCAGCACCGCATGGCTTCGTTGACAGCGTCACGCAGAGTCTGAGTACCCGCAGTGACGGGAACAACGGTGGCACCCAGAAGGCGCATGCGGAAGACATTGAGAGCCTGGCGGCGGACATCTTCGGCACCCATGTAGACAGTGCAAGCCATACCGAACTTGGCGCAAACGGTGGCAGTGGCCACACCGTGCTGGCCGGCACCGGTCTCAGCAATGATGCGGGTCTTGCCCAGGCGCTTGGCAATGAGAATCTGACCCAGGGCGTTGTTGATCTTGTGAGAACCAGTGTGGTTCAGATCCTCACGCTTGAGCCAGATGCGGGCACCACCGGCATGCTCCGTCAGGCGGGGAGCCACGTGCAGATGGCCGGGGCGGCCCATGTACTCGTAGTAGGAACGGTACTCTTCCCAGAAAGAAGGGTCATCAACCATTTTGCCGAAGCCCTCTTCCAGCTCGGTAAGGCAGTCCATCAGAGCCTCGGGCACGTACTGGCCACCAAACTCACCAAAGCGGGCAGGCAGAGAGCCGTGAAGATTACCCAGCTGGCCGACCAAGGCGGAGTCCTCGGCCTGGGTGTTCCGGGCGGCGGTCTCAGTCGAGGCACCGGCAGCAGTCTTGCGATCCTGCTCGTCACGACCGCAGAGCTCAGCACAGAACTTTTCAACGGCCGCAGGGCCTTCGATAGGACCGGCATTTTGGAGGGTAGTGATAATCTGAGAACCAACAACAATACCTTCGGTCAGTTCAGCAAGCATATCGAAATGCTCGCGCTTGGAGACACCGAATCCAACGGCAGCAGGACGGCCACCGCTGTACTTGCGAACACGGGCCAGTAGCTCAGGCAGGTCAGAGTTCAGCTTGTTGGAGGCACCAGTGACACCCTGGCGGGAAACGACGTAGATGAAGGAATCGGCCAGCTTGCACAGAATCTGCATGCGGGCATCGGAAGTGGCGGGGGCAATGAGGGGAACATAGGACAGGCCGGCCTTGGAGCACAGGCCACGGAAGGAAATGGCCTCCTCAGGAGGCAGGTCGACCAGAATGAAGCCGTTGATACCGGCAGCCTTGCAGTCGTTGAGAAGCTTGTCCTCGCCGTAGGCAAGGAAAGGGTTGTAGTAGCCCATGAGTAGGACAGGGACCTTGAGGCCTCTGCTACGAGCAGACTTGATCATCTCCAGCGTGTTGGTGATGGAAACGCCATTTTTGAGAGCAACCTACAGGCAGAGGGTCAGAAAGAGGCGTGACATTGTGGTGCATGGATGGACTGTGTCCGACTTACAGTGTGCGAAGTCTGGATGGTAGGACCGTCGGCGATGGGGTCGGTGAAAGGCGCGCCAACCTCAATGATGTCTGCACACGATGTCAGCGGGGTTCTTTATCCGATCGCGGGGGACTAGAAGACCGCTATCAGTTCTGCAATGACTCACCAGTACCACCACGCTCCATGGCCAGCAGGACATCGGCGGTCGACTCTCTGGTCGGGAAACCCGCGGTGACAAACGACACCAGGGCGGCCTGATGGAGGTCAGAGTCTCAGGTTAGCATGCGTGTCTCTCTTTTTTATAGACATGGAAGCAAACACCTACCCGGTTCTGGGCCTTGCAAGCTCTGAAGGTCTCGTTGATGGCCTCCATGGTGAGAATCAAGTGTGGCGGGATGCGGAGAAAAGGGCAATGGCAAGACTGGCAATATCTCCCAAAAGAAAGGCTCTTCTAAGCAGAGTTAAAAAAGCAAAGCCTTGGATGAGAACTTGGAGAAGAAATAAAAGCGATGCTGGCCCCGGCGGCTCTGATCTTGACTTATGCTGTTTAATGTGGGGTTGGACAAGGCGGCCCCCAGATAAGATAAAGAGCTTGCTGCAACACGGAAGGAGGGGCAGGGAAATGATTCGATGGATAGAGCAGTTGCGGTTTCAGAACAAGTCGCACAGAACAAAATCGTATATCAACAAATCAACAAACAAAGTCAAGGTTGCACAGGGAGAAATAAAAAAAGAGGGCAATTGGCTTTACAGCATAGCAGGGGATATCAAAGTAATAAGTAAATAGACAGAAAACAAAGTAAACAATGAAGACAGTGGCCGTCTGCTCGGGTGCTGTACGTACAGAGTGCGAGACGACGAGTGTCTTTTATACAATTTTACACCAGCCAAGCTCCCTCTCGCTGTGGCCGATATCCAACTAACGATATTTGCTGGCTGTTGTCTGCATTCTTTTGGCAGCTCATTTTTCACAAAAGTATGACTGGACGTTCGGCGGCCTACAGGCGGGCTCTCCCCAAAGAAGTCTAGTGTACATGTGTAACCCTGAACCCTAAACCGGAGGTTCCCAAAGGAGGTAGCCTGCTTCCATGGTGTTTGTAATTCTGACAACAAATTATTCTCCGAGTTTAGAGTCTGACTGGCTGGACTTGCCACTTCTTGTTCCTGGCGGAGGACAACCCTCCAGTCCCTGGATGACGTAAGAGTGAATAGAAATATTAATGCTACTTACATGAGACATGCTTGATCGCTTCAGAGCCGTCCTCGGGACGCTCTAGCCCGTCCCCGGCCTCTCCCCCTACCCCTCGGCACACTTGGTCTTACGCCACGTTGTCCTGACGCTGCCGATCCTCCGCGCCGCGCAGTCAAGGCATTCTTGGGTGGAATACGCTGTGAAATCTCATCGTCGTCGTCGGATGAATCGCTGGCTGGCGAGCTTTGCGTGTCTAGGACCGCTTCCTCATCGGCTTGTTCACTTGCATCGGAGTCGGTCATGGGTGATCCCACACGTATAATGGTCCCGCGTGTAGTCGGTCGTCCAGCCCCGCGGGCCACCCCACGTTCCCGGCCTCTTCCCCTTCCTCTTCCTCTTCCCCCACCCCGGACTCTGTCTCCCACAGAATCCCTGGTCTCGATAGCAGAAGAAGAACCGCCCTCGGAAGCCGGGTTTTCTCCGTCACTGTCGGGGCGGAACGGGTCGTTGCGCATTGTCCACCGCTCAGGGGACTGCCGGGAATCGGGTTCTTCTTCTCTTCTCTTATTAATAGTAGTGAAGCCAGAGGACCCAGTCCGAGCAGGACGCAAGTCTCTTTCGCTGGATGACTCATCATCATGTTGGAAAGCCTTCGGAGCGGGTAACGGGGCCCGAGATTTGGAGCTAGAGCCGACAGCAACCACTCGATTGGTTGATTTGCGCAGTTCACCTTTCTCAGGGACCGATTTCTTAGACCTGTCCCGAGGACCAGCACTGGCATTATCACCGGCGCATTGTCCAATCTTGAAAGCCTTCCCACGCATCTTCATGCGCTCTGCCATGGACAAAAGCTGCTTAGCCGGTGCAGGGGCAGGCGGCTCATCCTCAATGTCGCTTGATTCTGGCTCCGAAACCTTGTTGACCTTGCGGGGACGACCAGGGCGGCCGCGACGTGGTGGATCCGACTTGGGACCGGAAGCAGAAGCTGCGGCAGCAGCTGAACCTGAGTGTTTCCCTGGACGGCCTGTTCCTCTCTTGGTGCGTCGCCCTCCTCCAAAAACGGATCCGGTATCGGAATCAGAGTGGCCCTCAGACTCTTCTGCTGAAATTGACTCGGGCCTGGTCAGTACGGCTGCCGTGGATCTTCTTGGCCGGCCCGATGTGCTCTTGGCGGCGTGACCTTGCACAACAGGTTCAGGCTCGGGTTCGGCCATCTCAACATCGACCTCTTCCCGCTCCCGCTCCCGCTCCCGCTCCTGCTCTTGCTCCTGCCTCTGCATTTCTTCCATCTCATCAATGGTGACAATGGGAAGATCCAAGTCCATAGCAGTATCCCCTTTGGATTTGTTGGTCCCGATAGATGTGACTCTATGGCTAGACTGCGGCCTGCTTGTATCTTGCGGAGACGGTGGCAGAGATGCTGCATCTTGGTCGGAATTGTGATCCATCTTCCTCTTTTGATGATCGCTGTTATGTAGAGACTCCCTGGAGTTGTAATAAGGCATGGTGAGTTCTTCCTCGAGCTCTTCCTCGTCATCATCTCCCTCGGCATAGGAAATGCGTGGTTTAGAGTGACGCAGAGCAGCAGCCCATGGAGCATCACCCTCTGGAGACGTCTCGTGATCTTGATCGAGAGAAGGTTTGGCCACCACTTCAGACGTCATAGTAGTAGATTCTTCGACTCCAGCAGGGCTGGTATCAGTAGTAACAAGTTCGGCCGCATCATTTATAAAGGGCTCTGGGGCATTAGCGGTAAGACCTTCGGGGCCAGGCTGGTGCGATGAAACAGGCCGACCTTCTGAAAGGGCAGGGTCAGCATAGCTCTTCATTTCGATGGGGGCTCTGGCTACATCCTTCTTCGGCTTCTTGGCTGGCCGTGAGTGGAGCCTAAAGTCCGGATCATCGTCATCCTTGTGGCGCGCCCGTCTTTTGGCAGCCTGGATGGACTTGCGCACAAACTCGGACATTTCGGGGTCGTCCAACTGAAAGCTTTCCTTGCTGGGTACCTGGTACGGGTCGAACAGGATACGGTCGTCGCTGTCATCTTGCTGGTAGTAACCCATACCAGGTAGCTCGTGAAGCCTGGAACGGTGTTCGGACATCATTGGAATACCACCGTTGTCTAGATTAGGGTATATTGAGGTGTCGGCATTCTCAGCCATCGATACATCGGCATCAGTAGCATCCGCCACGGGCAGCGTGGTGTCAGCATCTTCGGGCAGTACCGAGTCATCCCCGGTGACAGGGCTTCCATTAGCGCCATCCGTCACCCGTTGACTGAGCACGCCTTCAGCTGCCTCCTGGGCCGACCTGGACTTGGACTTGGCCTGATCAGCCTGAGCCCGTAGCTGCTGCATGCGCTTGCTGGTGTTGCTGCGTGCAACTTCGCCGGTATGCTTGAGCCAAAACAGGTTGTGCATGCGGAAATCAACCAAACTCTCCACACTGCGATCGTCGGCAATGAGGCGTGTGTCGTGACCCAGCAGCGTCCTCTTGGGAAGATAATAGTTGACGGCGCCGGCTCTCCGACAGTAGCCACAGTTGCAGTTTCCCACGCATTTGGGGCATTGCCAGCTTTCCATCTGCTGCACATCCTGAGGCATCTGGTCAAAGCCACGATAAAGAGTGCCATAGCAGTAGCCTTCCTTGCAGCCCGGTGTTGAGCAAAGCTGCATCTTGTAGAGATGGTCGGGGTGGCCGCACACGTGGCAGCGTTTGGTATCGGGGCCTTTTTCGGCCCTCTTCTTGCGGTTGCCTCGCTTCTGCTTCTTGATTCTTCCCTCGTCGTCGACTTCAGGTTCCGGCTCTGATCCATCTTCCGACGGCTCGTGGGCTTTGTTGATGTCCTTGAACGGACGGCGCAATAGGCCTTCCTGGCACACCTGAGCAAGCGTCTTTTTCTTTTTCCTCTTGCTCACCAGCTCCAAGGGCAACGGCGAATATTCCAGGTCAACAAAGCCGTCGTTTTTTATAACTGTGGCACGCCATCTTTCATAGTTGTCCACTAGATCATCCCACTTCCACTGCTCACACCACTGGAGATTCGAGATGCAGAAGCAAGACCGGCCCATGGCGTAGCACTCCATGCAAATGTCATATGTGTCTTCATCGCCGCCGACGAGCACGCGAACACAGTGTTTGCAGGTGAGGAAGCGGTTGAAGATATTGGCACGGCAGAATGAACACGTGATGTTGGAGTCAAACTCTACGTATTCCACGTTGGGCTCCTTGAAGCCAAACATCTCGTCGCCGAGAATGTCGGCAAACAAAAAGAACAGCCTGCGAAAGTCGGATTCTACAGTCTGCCTTCTGGGCGAAACACTGCTGGTCAAGGATTCGCCTAGCCCAAGAATGTCCATCTTGTCCTGGAGCTCTACCTGTGTCATTTCCTGGTAGTATTTCTCAAGCGTGTAGTATATGATACTCTTGTTCTTGTACTGTTCGTCGCGGCACACCAGGCGAGCCTTGGGCAGAGCTTCATGCAGCGCAAACTCCAGTGTTTCTACCGTCGTCCGGTTCCAGGCCACCTTCATGGTTCGGGTTCCACGGTTCCAGACCTGATGAGGCGCCAGAGGTGGGATGAGAATAAAGTCGCCGGGCTTTTGCTCTACCACGTAAACGGGGAACGTCGCCTTCTTCCACGCGTTGATCTGGGCAAAGTGCTTCTCAATTTCGATGTCGTGGCCGAGCATTGACAGAAAGTATTCACGCACCACCTCTCTGTCCTTGCTTTCCGTCATGAACCAAATCGAACTGCCCTCAAGTTCGCCATCGTCTGTATCTTTTGAGGCTTCGACCATGATGTTTTGGCCCAGGCTGGCGCACATTTCTCGATGCGCAGGAGTGAAAGTTCCCTCGTGGCCAATGTAGCACATCAGATTCTCGGCGCGCATTTGCGGAGGCAGGCTGGACATTAGATCACCAGCCGGTGCTACTGAGCTGTCGGCAGTGCGGAACACGCCGTCGTCGCGTGATGCCTGGGTGCCACGGTCGGTGACGTTTTCGTTCATGTAGAATAGATTGGGTGGTATGATCTTGCGTAGCGCTTCTTCCCATTCAGGGGGGCAATCTATGTCCTTGAGGTACAGTCGTTGGCGTCGCTCGTCGCGAAAGTTGAGAGGGGTCCATTGGTTCGCCAGCTTTCGCATCGCTCGAAGGTAATGACCCGTTGTCATTGGGATGTCCATCTGGTTCGTGATATCGCGAACATTTTCCTCTATGAAGCGAATATTAGCAGCAAATCTCGACAGGCTATTGTGGCCGGGACTTTAGGGGGAGAGGCGCAATGTACGTTTCTTATCATATGCCTTCTCTAACCAATCTACAGTAAATATTTCGCTTCGGAGAACCTCGTTCCATTTTTCGATGACGAGTGGCCGGCCGCCCTGGATAACATGCAGCAAAACAAGCTTCTCGAACTCCTGTTGGCCCAGGTTGCGAATCTGGGCTACAGACACGCGCAGCACCCATTCAAAGTTGGCTGTAGTTTCAACAAGCTTCTGAAGGTTGAGGTCTGGTGGTATAGGATCGAATTTGGCTTGGGGATGGAGCGGTGTCGGCATGGTGATGTAGAGAAGAGGGGCGGAACAAGGACGTAGAGAGAAGAGACAAAGAGAGCATGCGCTTCATCAACTGGGTGGGTAGGCCGCAGGCCCGCAAAGTCAGTATGGCAGACCGGATGAAGCTTTATCAGCGTCGCATCAAACAAAGAGAATGTAGTCAAGCGCAATTATCGGGAACGCATTCCAAAAGGTCTCCATGGGGAGAAGGAGAAGATGAACAAAATTGCTTCAATGACGTATTCGTCGAAGAAAAGATTCAATGAATGCAAAGCTAGATGTTTCCCAATTGCTCCTAGCTAGCGGTTGGAAATATGATGGCTTATCGGGATGCTTATCGTCACGTGATACCGCGCTGTCAGTAGAGCACGTGACGCGCCAGACATGTGTTAGATCCTTGCTAAAACCGCATAAATCCTTTTAGTGTCTGTACGACCAAGCTTCCAGCTAATAGTGGGGCCTGTCAAGACAGCTTTTCTAAACCGGGTCCTTTCACGATGTGCCGAAAGCCTCCGTGACATCAAGTTTTGTCTGTTTTTGTTGCACAGAAACGCCCTCTTCATGCCTCCTGCTCCGTTTGCTAGCATGTGATTGAAACACTGCGCTTGGGCATCGTACCTTTCCAATATCTTTATAAACCCCACCACCGCCCATCGGCATCGCTCTTCTCTCATCGTCACTGGCCCGACTCCCATCTACGCCTTCATCAATTGGCTTGGCATCTCTCTGAATAGTTGCAGAGTAGAACTGAAATTTGATGGACATGCTTCCCAGGACTGTTCTACGCCTTGGCATCACGGGAACACCCCGCCGGTCTTGCCGGCTCTTGTCCGTGTCGTCATTCCCGCCTACGGCCGTTTCATCTAGACGGGTACCTCTTGCCTTGACACGCCCACGGAAACTCCCCGTTTCCCTGACCGCCATCAAAGGCTCATCATTGCCCATCTCTACCGACCACCGCCAGGCTGCCGCTGCTTCTCCGGTATTTGACGCCGATGGCCTCCCCCTGGAGTACTCGCCTCCAAAGACGGGCTTTCTGTCTGTCCTACCCAAGTCATGGGTCCCCTATGCCGAGCTTGCACGCATGGACAAGCCTGCGGGAACATACTATCTCTATCTTCCCTGCATCTGGTCGACCCTCATGGCTGCGCCAATGACCACACCCATAACGTCTCCCGAGACTGTTCTTGGGTACAGTGCCCTCTTTGCCACTGGTGCGTTCATCATGCGCGGGGCCGGCTGTGCCATCAATGACCTCTGGGATCGCAAATTTGATCCTCATGTTGCTCGCACTAAGTTCCGCCCAATTGCCCGCGGCGCCATCACCCCGTTCAAGGGTCTAGTGTTCACCGGTACCCAGATGCTTGCCGGCCTTGCTGTGCTTCTGCAGTTTCCACTTCCCTGCTTTTTCTACGCCGCTCCCAGTGTGGCATTCGTGGCCCTATATCCTCTAGCGAAGCGAGTCACTTACTATCCTCAAGCGATGCTCGGTCTGACCTTTTCCTGGGGAGCCATCATGGGATTTCCGGCACTCGGCATCGACTTGCTGAGTAATACGGCTGCGCTGACTGCTGCTGCGTGTATCTACTCTTCCAACATTGCTTGGACTATCTTATACGACATGGTCTACGCACACATGGATTTGAAGCACGACAAAAAGGCTGGCGTCAAGAGCATTGTGGTCAAGCACGCTCAGCATACCAAGAAAATCATGTCTGGCCTCGCTGCCATTCAACTCGGGCTCCTGACGGCCGCTGGAGTGGCCACTGGTTCTGGGCCCGCCTTCTTTATCGGCAGCGTTGGCGGTGCCGGCGCTACGCTGGGACTCATGATCAAGAGAGTCAAGTTGAACGACGTCAAGAACTGTTGGTGGTGGTTCAGAAACGGATGCTGGTTCACTGGAGGTGCCATTGCATCTGGCCTAGGCATCGACTACGTCATTCAGTGGTGGGATCGTGAGGGAAAAGCTGAAGTGCAACAGTAGATCTCTGTTCTTCAGTTGGACTCTTACTGTAAGGGTTTGGGTATGTTCAAAGATGGGAATAATATTATATACTTGAAATACAACACGTCCTTCCACCTGCATTACGTCCATACATTAGCTGCAATCCATAGGTCATCACATACAACATGTGACACAGCTCATCTAAAGGCACAACATACACAATATGTAGCATGTAATTTCACGTATAGCGGGAGTTGCGTCGAGCCGAGAGTGGGTTTTGTTTGTTTCTTTGTTTTTTGTTCGTGACAGGCCTTAACCCTCTTTTTTTATTTTCAAAGGTCATCATTGCCCATAATCCGTGACTATCAGCATCCTAACCTGCCATGCCGAAATGCAAGCAACCATTGACTCCCGGAGAAAATAAACCCCCACAGCTCAACTTTTGTTGTTGTGCGACCCGTTTATGATCTGGGCTTCTCCTTCTTCTCCTTCCACAGAGCCATCAGACCGACACCGGAAACCTTGACGACCTTGAAGCGGACACCGGGAATATCACCCTTGGCCTTGCCCTTGCGACCGAAACCGGCCAGGAGGACCTCGTCGTTCTCATCGACGTAGTTCAGGCAACCATCGTTGGGGACTGTGTGTGCATGTTATGTTAGTGACGGAGCCTTGCAATGTAGCCGAGCTATACTCTAGCTTCCGAATTATGACCAAAGTCATGTCTCTGTGTAATTGATGTCAAGGCAGGACTTTGCTGGTCCCTGACATCCATAACAATGAGTTGCTGACGTACCGAAAGCGGTGACCTTCTTGGAGTTCTTGATCAGCTGAACACGAACACACTTGCGGATAGCGGAGTTGGGCTGCTTGGCCTCAACACCGATCTTCTCCAGGACGATACCCTTGGCGTGAGAGGAGCCACCGAAGGGAGAGGACTTGAAGGCGGTACCCAGGGCACGCTTCTTGTAGGCCAGATCGGCCCACTTCTGATCTTTGCGGTTGGTCCGCAGCTTGCGGGCGGAGTTAAGACCACGAGGCATTTTGGCTGTTCGAAACGGTTATATGTTAGCAACGGCGGCCTTGCTAATGAGGTGTGAATTGTGCCTGTGTAGTGCGAATTGCGATTTCGATCCGAGGCGAACAAGTCGAGGGTTGGTGTTTTGTCGGGTGGTGGGAAAAGGTGTGGAACAGCGGTGGGTTTTTTTCTTCTTCGTGTCGAATTCGATGATATGAGAGATGCGAGTTGAATGGGCGGCTTCGAAGTGAATCGTGGATCGAAATGCAATCGCGGGGGTGATGGTGATCGTATCAAAGCGGGCAAGACATAACGTACCGGTTGAATGTCGTGGACGGCTTAAGGTGGTTTGGGAGGGAGGTAGACTGGGACTGAAAAAGTTCACCAAACAGAATGATAGGAGTTGATGGAGGCTTGCTGACGAGCGTCCCGCATTTTTTGGCTGTAGGGTCAAAAAGCCCTACCAAAATGGCCAATTTTGCTGCATTTTGGCCACTGGAATTCACATTTAGTGTGTACTAGCGCCACATTTTTAATATGTGTGGGCATGGTGCACGTGCCGATAAGATAGCTTAGTCATATTATTGCGGTAAGATGTGGCTGAGTGGGGTGGATCTTTGTTTTCTCCATTTTGACGACCAGTTCCCCTTTTGCCTGCGCCGGAGCCAGACCAAAATATCGACAGGGTTGCCAGGAACCCACAGTTCACCAACTCGGCGCATTTATTGACTCGCTGAGCAAATCGCGACGCAACCCGAAGCCCCCCCAGAGCTTTGTTGATCGGCCGCATATCCGTTCTTATCTCCGCGGCCTACATGGACAAATAATAACGTAGTGATGTCTCCCTTTTCGAAATTCAAAGGACAGGCGTCTGAGCCTTTGCATACTGCTACTCGCACAACTTCATCCACGGTACCAGTTCCCGCTCTGGTCGCAACGTCAACGTCAACGTCAACCCCAGGACCGCCTCCTTCCCACACGTCACCGTCACTATCTAGGCTTGGAAGCAATCTGGCCCATGCACCATCAAACACACTTTCATACTCACGTACACATCATACACATACCCACGGCGCCTCACATTCAAGAGCTGGCTCGGGCGGGGACACTGGCTCGGCGCCTCAAAGAACCCGCAATATGCCTTCAGCGCTGGAACGAGACCGCTCGGATGCTCTTTGGGCCGAGATGCAAGATACGCTGGAAGAGGTTGAGCTGTCAGCAAGTGGTAGCAAACACGTTTTTGGGCACGACCATGACAAGAGATTGGCTCAACTACGGGCAGAGCAAATAGCACTGGCGCAGGCCTGGGCTCGCAGTGAAGCCGACGATGCCATTGACATCAAGAAAGACAAGGACATTAAAGCTTCAACATCCGGGCTTGCCGAAACCGCAAGAGACGCAGATGGGGGTGGGAAAAGCATTGGGTCGAGTGCACAGCGGCCTTCGACAAACAGAGTCGCAAATGAGCAGCTTGGAGCCAAGCTTCAGGAAGAAACAGAGGTCGACATGATTTTGGCACGAAAACGCCGCGAAGCCAACGACATCTATTTCGACCGAGTGAATAAAGGCGTGCTCGATGTGGTTGCTAAGCTGGGCGACGTTGCAGCAGCCATGAGCGTTGTTGAATGGGAGAGCCGGGGCATCTGGAACGACGCAGAGAGTGTTCAGGAAAGCAGCAAGTAATTGTGGGCTTCGGTTATAGCTGCTGTCGGCATGCTATATGTGTATCACACGAAGCGGGCGGGCATCAGGAGAGGATTCGATGGAACGCACACTTGGCCTTGGTACCGTAGGTTGGCCGTCATTAAGGAATACTGCCAGCTGTACAAGAGCTGCTGCCAGCTGCCCGTGAACTCCTGTCGGCTTACTTTGATTGGGCTGGTGCAATGTCGTCATGTGCCAGATGTGGATCTTATCTTTCAACCTCACATCCCCACAACCTCACTTCAAGACGAACAGATTCATCGATACCAAAAGAAAGATTCGATTATTGCTATCACAAGAATCACATACCAGGTCACCGTTCCAAAGTCTACCGAAAACGCCCTTCCCTTTGCAAAAAAAAAAAAAAAAGAAAAAAACGACCTTCCGCCGCCAATATGCGCCCTTTTGCGTTTATCACTGTTGGCCTCGCTCTCTTCCAGGGCACCGCCGCCCTTGAGATTAAGGAAACTATCATGGTCACATATAAGAAAGGGACACCCGAAGTTGAGCAGCTAGTAGAACAAGCAATGGATGCTGTGGTAAGAACGGGTGGGCTCATTACCCACCACTCAAACATCTACCAGTAAGTGGCTGCTTTTGCCTGTTTTCTTTTTACTTCGACTCCGTACACTAACATATATCTCTTCTCTTGTTGTAGCGGCTTCCTTGCCAAAACCTCGCACGAGGTTGTCAAGGCCATCAGACAATGGGGTGGCAATTACGTCACGGTGGAGATAGACACCGGTGTCCAAGCCTACTGAGAGCCGAGGCAGAGAGTCTTTGTGCAGTGAGGGCGTATCCCTTGTGCTTGTGCTTGTGCTTATGCGACCCAGTCGAAGATGAAACTTTTGCGCCCGAAACTTTCTGCTTTGTGTCCGTATCAACGCGTGCGAATACCGGCGCAGCAGTGCAACCTGCGGAGGGCCATGGCGATGAAGGAGAGCGCGGTTTTCTCTACTGGTCATGCTGCCTGATTATGGTCGCATGTTTCTTGTCCTTGTTCTTTTCTTGTCTTTGTTCTCTTCTTGTCCTTGTTCTTTTCTTGTCTTTATTCCTGTTTCTGTTTCTCTTACCGGTCCATAGCGCCTTGGGGCCCAGTCTTTATTTCCAGCAACACCCTTATGTACATCTCAACTTTAGACTGGACCGATACACCTCCTAGTCTTGAATATATCTTTGTAGCAATATTTTTATCTTCTTTCGTGAGCTGGAATTTGTTATCAGGATATGGACAAAGGGGCTGCTGCTATTGTCCCTAAATCCAATGTATGCAAGTTCACACGCTAGGCCAAGGCTTGGTGGCCCATAGAGCCCACTTGGACGAGACTTTGTCGTTCTTTGTCTGATACAACAGGCTAGCAAGCTAGTAAAGACAAAGAAAACACTGGGCCTCTGGGCCTGGCTCAAGACGCGAGCAGTCTATAGAGTGCGCGTAGGTGAAAGGCTGCTTTGTTGGTTGCTGTGCTCTGTTCTTTGTGGCTGCATGTGTCAACAAAGCCCTGCTTATCACTAGGTGAGGCTCTGCTTACAAGATCCCCTTTCACCAGCTTCCAGTTATCTTCAAAGGGGGCAAAAAGTCTTTAACACTGCCAAATACCGCGATTCAGAGCATAAAGAGAAAACATGTCTTTTGTATGAGGCAGAAGACAAAGGAAGGAACGCCCTATATGAGATCGCGACTTCCTCATCCAGAGAGCTCTTTCCTTTTGACCCAACGCACAGAAAACCACCATCTTCAAAATTATTCGCCTGATTTTTCCCCTCATTTTTCTCCCACTTGATTTCTTCATCTATACAGCAACGCCTTTTCTCCACCTCCATCACAGCATCCGCCATTGCTGATCCCCAGCCTCGCTGTCTGTTCATCATCACTGAATAGCCAAACGATTGGTTGGCGCCATTTATCCTTCTTCTTCTCATCCCCATCCCATCCCCAAAAGCTTGGTCCTCCTCCCCCCCCACCACAGACAGCCCTTAAACCTCTCTGGGCTGCCTTTATCTCTGCAACACCTGGAACAGGCCCCCCTAGCACCCGCCCTTCAAGCTTCAAGCCCATTCTCTTCCGTCAGTTCCCCAGAGTTTCAGAAGGTGGTAGTGTTGGCCAAAAAGTTTGGGTTGGCTCGTCTGGTCCGCTATTCATCGATTCATTTTACGTGCTGCGCATGTAACTTGTCCCCCTCATTCACTTGTTCGGGCGCCCAAAGTGTGTCGAATCTCTGGCTTCATAAGCCCGCACCTGTACGGCCCTTTGCTCTTAAAGGCTCCATCTCGCGACGACAGTGTCATTCTGTTTTCTGCCTTTTCTCGCCTTGACTTCGCAGCGGTGAAGAGATTTGTTGTCGGATCTGGTATCTGGCTTCTTGGTCATCAAACACAGACACCGGCCTAATCTAGACACTCTGTATACCCGCCAGTTTGGGGCTCAGTCTTCCCCTCCTGTTCATTTTCTTCATCCTTTTCTTTTTTTTTCTTCGACTTCATCCCTTGCCTTGTTTGCATTTGACCATCTTCGCCAGTCGTTTCTAGTCGTCTACGAAGGCCTTTTCTCTTCCACAATCACCAGAGCCAACTGGCGCCGTCGCTTTCAAGATGCCCGTCGTTACTCTGTCGACTGAAGAGGCGCTCGTGGAGTGGGTAAGTTTTTTGTCTCTTTCTTGTTAACCTTTTTGCCCATCTAAACACCAAAAGCATGTGATGAAATCAGCCTACCCTACCTCCTAACTGCTGTAACCGCCGTCTCTCTGTACGGAGGACAGATATTGTACACCATCACATGCTACATGTTCTCTGCTCCTGTCACCCACCTTCATCATCCCCCTCCCCTCCCCTCCCCTCCCCTCCCATCACCCCTCCAAATTCCCACCGCTCTCAGTCATGTGCTTTACTAACGCTTTTTCTATAGGTCAACAAAGGCTTTCCCGTGACCTCTCCCATCACCTCTCTTTCCGACCTTGTAGATGGTGTAGCTCTTTCCGAAATCCTCCTCGACCTCGACCCTTCCTACGATGCCAGCGATATTGACACAGATCCGGCTTCCTGCAATCGGTGGCTCACGAAAAAGCGTAATCTACAATCTGTGCACAGAGCACTTTTTCGCTTCATCCACCGTGAAACCCCCGATATTGAGGTTCTTTCTCGTCTGATTGATATCCGCGATATCAGCGACAACCCAACTTCCGATGGCATTGCCCAGGTACGACGAGCCCGCACTGGTCCCCTCACAGCCAGAAACAAGAAACTAATTCAAATTTCCTTCAAGCTCTTATACATAACCATTGCCGCATCATTCCTCGGCCCCGATCCCGAGAAATATGTCGACCGACTTCGGGAGCCTGGCCGCTTCACTAACGACGTCATGTTCCAAATACAGCAAATCATCATGACCCAGCAAGAAACCGTTCGCAGAGAAACCCAGCTCGCTAAAGATGCCGAATCATTAGAGGCTGCCGCCATTGACTCTCGAGACAGTGCTCTTGCTCACGAAGAAGAAAAGATAACCTTGCTTGGCCAGCTCGACCTTGCTCAGAAGTCACATGCCGACACTATGACAAGATTAGAGCATCTACAGGATAGCTATGAAACTCTCCGGCTAGAAGAGTCCCGTCTCCAAAGAGAATTGGATGTCTTGCGAAAGATAACCCAAGACGGCGCTTCCGACTCTCAAATCATCAAGGCCTTGGAAGATAAAATCAAGGAGCAGGATGAACTGATTGCCAACCAAGAGTCTCAGGTTGACGACGACCGTATCCTCAAGACCAAACTAACCAACGAACTCAACAGTCTCCGCCAAAAGGGTGAGCTCACCGAACAGCTCGACGATGAGCTCAAGGAACTCAAGTATCGCATGGAGGAGCTTAGTCGTAAAGCCAATGCTGCTGAGCGCTACAAGCAAAAGCTAGAGGGCCAGCAACACCTGCAGCGGGAGGTTCAAAACCTTCAGTTTGAAAAAGACCAGCTTCAAGAGACCTTGAAAGAGCACGAAAAGCTCCTTCTGCGCAACCAGGCTCTCGAGAAAACCCTGGCCGAGGTTCGTCGTCTACACTCAGCTGCAGAGGGTGAGGTCTATGAGCTTACTACCCTAAAGCAAGCGCTTGAGGAAGACATTCGAGCCTTCCAGCACCAGCTTACACTAATGGAAGAGCGCAAAAACCACGACGAACGGTTTATCAGCGAACTTCAAGAACAGCTCAACAATGGTGAAGCACGTCCTGTTGCCCATACCCCCAGTGGTGTCAACAGTGGCTTCAGTCTTGAGGATGAACTCGAGGGCGCTGGTGATTCCCAACCTAACCTACAGCTGGAAATTTCACGACTCAAGGCTGAAAACACTATTCTCCGGAAAGGCCTGGGTGGCTCCTCAGAGGCCTCGCATCTCAAAGAGGAGCTCGAAGAGGAGCGACGCAAGCACCTGCGCCTCAAAGAACAGCATGACGAAATCTTGACCAGAAATGCTGTTGCTGAGGATCAGCTAAGTTCAATTATCCAAAAGGCTGTTGACAAAGGGTGGGGTTCCTACGTTCAAACCTTTGCACGGGAGTGTGTGCTAATTGAACATTACTACAGTGACGATACCCTGAAATCTCTCTGGGACCGTCTCAAGAAGACGACAGAAGAACTCGAAACAGAAAAGATCAAGGTCGAAGAGCTGGAGAGACTTGTTTCCGACAAGGATCGTGAGCTTCTCAGTGTTCGTACCGATCTGTCTATAGTCGGCAAAGATGCCCTTGAAGGCTTAGAAGAGCTCAAGACTACAGACCAACTCATTTCCAATTCCCTTCGCACTGAGCTAGAGGCTGCGCGCATCCGACATACTAACAACCAAGACGATCTTGGCCACCATCGCCGACAACTCATCGAAGCCCTCCTTGCCAAGGATCGCTACCGCAAGGAAGTCGAGGAACTTCGAGCAAACCCTGGCCTGGGCCAGGTCGAAGGGGCCGTGGCCGAATCAACCAAGAAGGCGAATGAGAAGGTTGAGAAGCTTCGCGAGCGTCTCAAGCACCGCCAAGCAGTAAGTGGCACTGTTGACAACTCCTTTTTTAATGAACTGTGTGACAAGCCGCAAAGCCTACGCCGTATGCAGCCGTGCAACAACTTCACCCCCCTATCAGCAATATGCGCTCCATCGAAGCCGTCTCCCCCCAAACGTGCCATGGTCGGAGGCTCATCTCACTCAATTAAGCAAGCTGCTTTCGAGTACGTGCAGACCGACGGTAGTGCTGCATCCCATCCACGACAGCTTCGCCGCCAAACATCACCACCCAAGCCCAAGTGGACTAAGTGGATGCTTTGGACTTGAAGAATGGCAGGCTGTCCTGTGACGTCAGGGGAGGCGATGTGCTATTCTATGGCCTTGCTTTTGCTACCCTTTGCTTTTTTTTTCTTTGATCTGTTTTGTTTTGGCAGGACGTGGGCACTAACATTGTGATTTGACTTTTCTGTGGTGTGTAGCAACTCGAAAAGGCCGAGCTCGAGAAGCACGAACTACAGCGCAAGCTCAAGGCGGCGCTCGACGGAGAGGCTCTTGCAGAGCAGAAAGTGAGTGATGAAGTCTTCCCCCCCTGTTTTATTATACATTTGCGTTCTTGTGTTTTTTGGTTTGGGTTTTATAGAGGGAAAGGGGACAGCACATTTATATGCCGTCCTCTTCCTTATCTGTCACACAAAGATTTTGCTTACTATATATTATACTACGATCTGTTTCTCACGAATCCAGCCTCTGGAGTTGAACCTCATACTCACGCATATCCGTCCCATTCTAGGCGTCATACGAAGCCGTCATCAAAAACTTGCTGCGCGAGAACGCGCTCGTCACCACAGCCTGGTACGACATCAACAGCCGCGTTCAAAGCAGTCATGTTGTGGTTCAAAGACGACAGGATACGCCTCACAGCTGGATCAACAAGCAACGGCAAATGGTCAACAACGGTAAGCTCTCTCTCTCTCTCTCTCCTCGACTCCTTATTTTACCGTCACACGGCATACGGGTATCCCCTGTATACTACTATGCTGGAGACTGACGTCTGTCTCTAACAACTGCTTCTTAGCCACTCCAAGGCGTTAAACTCCTCGCGTCCAAGTCATCAATTACGAATAGGCGCCTCTCCCGACTCTGGCTCTGGTACTATCCCCCATTTGCTTCTTCTCCTTTCCTCCCTCTTGGCTACGTGTGGGGCTGCGGGCTCTATGTCACGTCTCTACACATATACTGCGCCTCTCTATGTTCTCTGCTGTCTCTGTTGGATATACACTCTCTGTACTGCTGGTTGTTGTCGTTTACGCTTCTATGTATCACCGTCCTTCTCTGTTGAGTTCAGTGGGGTTGTCCTCCTGGATGACATATTCTTTTCTCTCACGCAAACCTCTGTATCCCTCCCATTTTCTTTTTCTCTGGCATATTCCGCCCCATCATCACCCGCATCCTCCTCCTCTTGCTCTTCTTCGCCTCAACGGTGGCTCTCTGTCTCTGTGTTCACTCTGGCACGCCAAGTGTCCATCTCCCTCTTCTTCTTTCTCGTCCTCTCCTTTCCACTGCTCTTTCTTTTCCTCTGTTCCTGGTCTGCACATACTCTGGTTTCTTTGTTTTCTTTTGCTTTGTTCACCTGTACATCCATCCATGCAGTGTAAGTCGGGCGGTTTTGTTTCGTGTGTGGGCCGGGCCGGGCTACCAAATCTACGGAGTCTCTTTTGTTCCTTTTGTTTTTTTTTCTTTATGTAATGAGCTTTTCTTTTTTTCTATTTTCATATTTGCCTGTTTTCTTTCTTCTCGTCAAATCGCTGTCTCGTTTAGATCAAGGGAGCTGTTCTATTTTTTTTTTTTTCTTTATTTTCTTTTTTTACCATTGGTTCTTCTTTCATACAACATGAGGGAATGCGGCGCCCAAGATGCCATGCCATGATCTACACAGCCTTTTTTTAAACATAGCAAGGAAGAAGGTAGTCAGTCATCTATGTTCGTCGCCCATGAAGCAAACCATCACACACACAGGCATCGAGGCTTAATTTCACGGCTGAACAGCAAAAGGGAGCGGGGGAGGGAGTATTATTGGTTCCAAGGCTAGGTAAGAAGTCGACAAAGAAAAGAAAACAAGACGCCGGTCTAGTTCTTGAAAACCTTCAGCACATCCTTCCACACATCGCTGGGCGATTGGCTGGCGTCAATGCCGGACCAGATGCCGTTCTTGCGGTAGTAGCTAACCACAGGGGCGGTCTGCTTGTGGTAGGTAGTCAGACGCTTCTTCAGGGCCTCGGCGTTGTCGTCGCTGCGCTGGATCAGAGGCTCGCCAGTGATGTCGTCCTTCATGTGCTCCTTGGGAGGGTTAAAGGTGGTGTGGTAGGAACGGCCGGAGGCGGGGTGGACGAGGCGGCCAGTGATACGGGCGACTAGCAGGGAGTCGTCGATCTTCAGCTCAATGGCATGCTGCAGCTTAAGGTTGCGCTCGTTCAGCATGGCATCGAGACCCTCGGCCTGGGGAACGGTTCTGGGGAAGCCGTCGAGAATGAAGCTAAGAGTAGGAGAAGAGAGAGTAAGAAACGGGTCGTGTTACTAGAGGAGTGTGTGGCAGCATTAATAGCTCAACTTACCCGCCCTTGCACTCCTTGTTGTTCTCGAGCTCGGCCTTGATCATGCCAATCATGATGTCGTCGCTGACCAGACCGCCAGCGTCCATGATCTTCTTGGCCTCAAGACCCAGGGGAGTCTTCTTCTGCACCTGCGAGCGCAGCATGTCGCCGGTAGCCTGTGAAGAACAGCATAGATATTAGCAATTGGCCGATATGTAGTGTGTGAACATGTCAATGGTTCGATCCGGCGGCAATTAGGCTGACAATGTCCAGTTTCGGTAGTCGGGGGGGGGGTGGGGTGATTTAAGATCGGAGCTAGACGGAGAAGCGGGAAATCGGGAAATCGGGCAAGAAAAAATAACGGTCATCATACCAGGTGGCAGCAGCTGAACTTTTCCTTGATCTTGGGAGCCTGAGTGCCCTTGCCTGTAAAAAAGCAGTTAGCAACAGTGACAGAAAACACGTCATGTGGTTCTGTGAGTAAGCATCACGAGGCTCGCGAACGGCGCAAGCCGGCAGCGGCCAGTGAAAGGTTTTGTGGCAGCCAGGGCTAGGGGGGGAGGGACAAGTTAAAGCTTACCGGCACCAGGAGGACCGATCA
This sequence comes from Chalaropsis ovoidea, assembly GCA_038407185.1. NCBI lineage: Eukaryota > Fungi > Ascomycota > Sordariomycetes > Microascales > Ceratocystidaceae > Chalaropsis > Chalaropsis ovoidea. The sequence goes on from JAXHKQ010000004.1 coordinate 101,868, forward strand.
GAATCATGCGAATAGTCTCAGAGCTGGGCTTGCCAGCAAGACGCTCTTCGAGGCGCTTCAGACGACCGTCGAAAGACTCGACGACGCTGCGCAAACGCTGGATCTCAACATCGGCCATTTTGACGGTGGGCGGCAGGTTATAGTGGTGGTTTGTGAGAGAGAGGGTGTGTTGTGGAGAATGAAGGAAGAGAAAAAAGCGTTAAGCTGGGCAGATATATCACAAGGGATTTTTTAGCAGAAAAAAAACCGTGAACGTGAAGCAGACGAACGCCAAACGCAAAAAAAGAGAAAATTTGATGTGTAGCTTTACAAAATGAGCACTATGGAAAAATGGAAGAAGAGGAAAGATACGGACGAATCATAGAGACAAATAAATTATATATAAAAGAAAAAGATGACCGGCTCAAAGGGCAGATTAACAAACGATATGTATCACACAGTCACGAAAAGGGCAGCCGCAAGTGAAAGAAGAAGGCACGCACGTAAGTAAGTGCATACGGGAGCAACAGCGCATCAGCGCAGCTGAGATTAAGTACACGTACCGGGTTACAAAGTACATGCCATGCCATGTTTATAAGTACACGTACAGAGTTGCAGTGTACATTATGTATGTATTTACATTAACTAGGCCTGCTGGCTATAAGGCAGGTACGGCTCGGCTCTTTTGGGAAAGAACGAGGAAAACCGGAGCAAAAGCCAAGCCAAGGGAAACTGCACCGGGACAACAACCTACAGGCAATTTGGGTGGTATTCCTTCCTAAATTGACTCTCACTTCAACACAGCCATCGGACAGTTTCCTTGTGTCCTTGCTTCCTTCCTTACATGAGCCAAGTGGGAAGGCAAGCAGAAGAGCTCCATAGTAATCCATTCCTTCCAGCGTCTCTGGCTTTCTACGTGCTTCTGTGAGAGAAAAAGGGTCAAGACGTACGTTTTATTGGCAAAGACAATGGGAGAGGCATCAAATTAGCATGTATAAATCTTTGCCTCGTCGACGTTACCCTCTGTGGCACCATAGCCTGGTTGTCTTTGTTTCCCCGAATTGTCTTCCGTTATCCCGTTTCGACGTCTTCCGCTGCAGCGGGTGACATCGCGCAAGTCCGATTTTCCTCAACCAACCCTAGCACTCCAAGCTGGCTGACCCTTTCCCTCATGCTTCAGGATCGAGCTCAAGCTCCCCATAGCTAGGGCCCCACTTGCGGGGTCTTGATTGGCGGAAACGAGTGCCAGCCAGAGAGACCAGAAGGGCCAAAAGGCAGCCTTGGGCATACGACAACGCCTGCCAAACCAGCAGCCGGCCAGCCATAGCCATAGATTGGCCTGTTTGGAGGAAAAAGTGACATACATGTGTACATACAAACATTCGACCACCTCTTGTTCTCGTTCTCAGCCTTCTCTCGCCTTGCAACCTCCAAACGCGCATCTCACGTGCAATTGCTGCCTCATTGCTTCCTCCTGCTTTTGTTTCGACCTGGACTTTTTTCCTTTTCTTTGCCGTTGTCCTCGCTGCTCCCTCTCTCCATCATCCATCTTCCCAACAAGCTACGTATAATGCCGGCGACCACAACCACGTCCGAGACGCTCTCGCTGGTGAGCACCAGTGTTTCGGTGGCGCCCATGGTGCTTCTGTCCGTGGTTGACCACTACAACCGTGCTGTTGCTCCGGGCTCAAGAAAGCGCGCCGTCGGAGCTCTGCTGGGCCAGAATGACGGAACCACCGTGCGGGTATCAAACAGCTTTGCTGGTAAGTCTACCACGGGGAGAAGAGGAGGAGGGGGAGGAGGAGGAAGAGGAGAGGGGCAGCGTAGCTGTCTCAGCTCCGGCCTTTTCTCCTGATGACGAGTCCCTGTATGCTGGTCTGGATAACTAACTTTCCTCTGCCATCTCCCGTCTTATAGTCCCCTTCGAAGAGGACGAGCGCAACCCCGATGTCTGGTTTCTTGATCACAACTTTATCGAGTCGATGAACGAAATGTTCAAAAAGGTCAACGCGCGCGAGAAGCTAATAGGCTGGTACCACTCGGGCCCCAAGCTGCGGGCTTCCGATCTTCAAATCAACGATCTGTTCAAGCGTTACACCCCCAACCCGTTGCTCGTTATTGTCGATGTCCAGCCAACGGCCTCGGGCGTACCCACAGATGCGTACTTTGCCATTGACGAAATCAAGGACGTGAGTTTCTCCTGTCTGCATGCGTCTCTGGACTGACTGGCAAACACCGTCTTTTGCTAACTATAATTTGTCTCGTTCTCTCTTTCTCTCTGCTACAGGACGGAACCACCTCTAGAAAGACCTTTGTCCACACCCCGTCCACCATCGAGGCCGAAGAAGCGGAGGAAATTGGTGTTGAACACCTTTTGCGCGATATCCGTGACGTTGCTGTCGGCACCCTCTCGACCCGACTCACAAACCAGCTGCAATCTCTGCAGGGCCTGCACCACCGTCTCCGCGATATCAGCGCATATCTGAAGAAGGTGGTGGACGGCGATCTCCCCGTCAACCACACTATCCTAGGAAGCCTCCAGGACGTCTTCAACCTGTTGCCTAACCTAGCAGCCCCCAAGGGCGGAGACGACACAAAGGACTCGGGTGCCAGCGAGCTTCAGCACGCCATGAGCGTCAAATCCAACGACCAGCTGATGGCTATCTACCTCAGCAGTCTGATTCGCGCCATCACTGCTTTCCACGACCTGATTGAGAACAAGATCCAGAACCGACAGCAGGCGGAGGAGAAGGAGGTGGCCAAGCTCGAGGCCGAGCGTGAGAAGCAGGAGGCGGCAGTCAAGGATCGGGACGGAGAGAAGAAGTCGGACGGCCCCCAGATGTCGTTGGACGGCAAGGATGCGCCGCCAGACACGGACAAGGACGGAGATAAGAAGAAGAAATAGGCGGATCGGTGATTTGAGACTTGTCCTCGTGTCGTCGTCGTAGAAGAAGAAGCGAGGGGAGACTCACACAGCCGCCGAGATGACAGACTCATTGAGAACTTGGGAATGGGAGGCGCCGGCGTTTTCATGTTATGCTAATGTAACACACATACACAATACACACACACACCAACCAATTAACTGCATGATATCATACGGAGAGGAGGAGCGGAGGGGAGGGGAGGTCCTTTATTACTCAAATATTAAACCACCTCGAAAACTAGCCCGGCCAGTTGTTCTCGTGTCAAGGTCCTCTCGGGTATTCCCTGGCCTGTCAAGTTGCACTTCTCAGCAAGCAGACATGCTAATATATGCTTGCAGCACGGCGGGGCAGACTCTCTAGCCAGTCCTCCAAACACATCAGCACAGACCTTTTTGTCTGCTTCACCCCCCCGGCCGAGCAGGTTTTCTTCTTGCACTTGTCCACCAAGCTCTCCACTGCCTTTGTCGTCGTTGTCGTCATCGTCGTCGTTACCGTCCTTCTCCTCCTCCGACCCATGGTGTCCTACAAAGGCGTCGTATGCAAATGACGGACAGCTGCAGTTCCAGGCAGCAAGGCTGACGAGATGGGCTTTGCCGCCGATCGAGGCCACAACGCCGGCGGCGGCGTCAGCGGGCACAGGCCGTTTCCGGCGGCGGTGGGAAGAGCCTGCGCTTGGGGTTGATGTAGAGTAGACGAGAAAGCTGGGCAGCGTGGCGTGGTTGGTGGCTGGCGTTGCCGGGGGGAGGCGGACGCGGAGGCGCACGACGAGATCCCGGTCAAGCAGGTCAAGCGCTGGCAGCAGGTGGGTCGGGAAAAGCACGTGGAGAGTGGATAGGAAAGTCCGGCGTGCCTCGGCTGTGGCTGCGGCTTCGGCTGTGGCTGAGGCTTCGGTGTCAGCGGCCGGCGGTGGGCCGGGGAATGAGCTGATGAGGGACGATAGAAAGGCCCGGGACGATGGGAGGAGCATTGCGAAGGCGGTGTGTGTGTGTGTGTGTGTTACGTATGTATGTGTGTACGTATCTACGTGTGACGTGTGCTCTCTCTCTCTCTCTATCTTGTGTGTAGTATGCCCTTGAAGATAACAACAATCTTCTAGTGGTCTGATGGTTGTGTAGGGCGGTCAGACATAGTGGAGACTTGGCTTTCCCAGGCAACCGAAATTCCAGAAACAGCCGCACGGCATAACCAGCACACGACAAGACAGAACACACACTCGATTTTATTGGGGCTCAAGAATAGATACAGAAACAAACATCAATAAAAGCGTACACTAACCACTTCTTCCCCTCTCGCATTACTCATTGGCCAGCCACTCCCGAGGGTTCTTGAGCACCTCTACCAGCTGCGCCTCCCGGCTCCCCTCTTCGGGCTCATGCATGTAGTGCCAGCTCGCAGTCAACGGCAAGCTCATCAGGATACTCTCCACTCGCGGGCCCGGGGTGTTGAGGCCAAACGACGTGCCACGGTCATGCACCAGGTTAAACTCGACGTATCTGCCGCGGCGGATCTGCTGCCACTCGCGCTCGGCGTCGGTGAAGGGCATGTCCTTGCGGCGGTTGATGATGGGCAGGTACTGCGGCAGGAAGGCCTTGAGGCAGTTCTGGGCAAAGCCAAACAGCACCTCGGGATCTCCCTCGGCCGCATCCATGTCGTCAAAGAAGATGCCGCCAATGCCACGGGCCTCGTTGCGGTGCTTGTTGCAGAAGTACTCGTCGCACCACTTCTTGAAGCGCGGGTAGTAGGAAGCGTTCGTGGTGTCGCAGGCATCCTTGATGACGCGGTGGAAGTGCTCGGCATCGTCGTCGAACAGATATGATGGAGTCAAATCACAGCCACCGCCAAACCACCAGGTGCCGCCCGATCCATCGTCATTGGACGTCTCAAAGTAGCGGTAGTTGAGGTGCACGGTGGGCGCCATGGGGTTCTTGGGGTGGAAGACCAGACTCAGGCCAGCGGCAAAGAACTTGAGCGACTCGACGTCGTCGGCCACCAGGCTCTTGTGGTTGACGCGCATGCGCTGGATGCCGGCCTTGGGCAGCGTGCCGTAGACGACACTGACGCCGACGCCGGCCTTTTCAAAGACCTTGCCGTCCTGCAGCACACACGTGGTGCCGCCGCCGCCCTCGGGCCGCTGCCAGTCGTCGCGGCGGAACTTGACGCTGCCGCCGTCAACGGCTTCGATGGCGGCGACGATCTCGGCTTGCTGGCTGCGCACAAAGTGCTCCATGCGCAGGCGCAGCGGCGCCTCGGCGCCAATGCCGGTGGAGCGGATGCGGTCGTCCTTTTGGGCGAGGGTTTCTTGGGTGGCCTTTGTGGTTGGTTGGTTGGTCGGTTGGTCAGTCAGTCACGAAGCAGGCAGTCACTGGACATGTCATGTGACCTGGCGGGCGGGGAGGGACAAGGCGGGGGGCGGGGTGCGGGGTTCATGATTTCAGGGACAAGGGCTGAGAAACATGGACGTACCATTGTGAGAATCACAGACAAACTACAGGAATGGCAGACAAGAAGGTTGAAGATAAAAAAGCCAGAAGAGAAGCCGCGTCTTGTTTATATACCGGAGTTAATCCAGTGATGCATAAAGACGCTGGGCAGGCCTTCCTCCCCCCGGAAAAAGCGGTTCTGGCCAGACGGCCCAGCCAATCACGAGCTGCACTGCACAACGCATGGAGTATCGAACGACTTTTAGTTGGCCCAGTGGAGCGAGCTCTGTCTAAAGCTCTCGCGCTTCAGATCACTTTCCAGATGAGATGATGCCATGATAGTGGAACCAAGGCTTGAGAATCACATGTTTTCTTGTCCAACTTGAATCGTGGGCTTGGAAAAGCCAGGAGCTCGAATGAGGTGGCAGCTGTCGACAGGTGGAGGGTAGATCCTGGCAGCTGGTGGTCAGCTCTCTTTCCCCGTGACTTGTTTCACATGCTGTGCTGACAAAACATGGGGGTCTTTCTAGGCAGCCGCTGGGCTGGGTCAGTACTGAAAGCAGTAAAGTTAGGGCGCCCTAAAGTTACAGTGCAGTCCACTGAAGCGGGCGCTGAAGCCTTCCACAGGCAGGCTTGGTCTGGTCTCATGACAGGCTTGTTGATGATATCATCTTTGAGGCTGTCTGCGGCCCTCTTCTTATCTGTCTGCTTGTGTATATTCAAGAAATAACCCCCTTCCACATGCGTCCAAGTCCTCTCTTGTAGGCTGCTGCTGTGCTGGCTGCATTGGGAGAGTCTTTTTTTCGTTGGGCGCCCTTTTCGTTTGGGCCCTGTAATTGGCCTGTAACTTACAGTGCACTACCCCCCCCCCCGGCTGCCGCCCGCTACCGCCTAAACAGCTAAGCCTTCGCGCCCTCTTTGCCCCCTTATCTTCTCTTCTCTTCTCTTCTTCCCTTTCCTCCCTTTGCTCTTCTCTTTCTCTTCTCTTCCTCTTCCTCTTCCCTTTTCCCCTCTTTTATTTCCCGGACTGGGACCTTTACCGCCTATTCGCCCTACAACCTTGACCTGACATTGCCATCACATCACCTTCTGCCCACTGCCACCAACACCAACACACCAACACCAAGCATCACCATCTCCATCACCATCACTAATACTCCGTCTTCAATCGCCAAAATGCGCTCCAAGTTCAAGGACGAGCACAAGTTCGACAAGCGCAAGGCCGAGGCCGAGCGCATTCGTCAAAAATACTCTGATCGCATTCCGGTAAGTCTTGTTAAGCTTTCGCTCTCTCTGGCGAACCAAGGAGCTATGATGGTCTGGCGACGTCATAGATAATATATGGGCACAGTGGTCCACACCGGACAATGCACCACCACGACCGCCTTTGTTCATCACGACCGCCTTTGCTCATCGCCGTCGCCATCATTTACCATCACAGCCGCCGTCTCTGTATTCAATTTAGTCATTTCTAACCATCTGCCGGTCTCTCTTTTTTTTTCCCCTCTCTAGGTCATCTGCGAAAAGGTCGAAAAGTCGGACATCGCCACCATCGACAAGAAGAAGTACCTGGTGCCCGCCGACCTCACTGTTGGCCAGTTTGTCTACGTCATCCGCAAGCGCATCAAGCTGTCGCCTGAAAAGGCCATCTTCATCTTTGTCGACGAGACGCTTCCCCCGACGGCGGCGCTGATGTCCAGCATCTACGAAGAGCACAAGGACGAGGACGGGTAAGTTGGGGCACACCCACACACTCTCTCTCTCACACACACACTCTCTCTCTCACACTCTTCCCCCCTCCTGACGTCATCTTGGCCACCTGCTAATAACTCCCTCCTCTCTCTGCCTCTCCAGATTCCTGTACATCACCTACTCTGGTGAAAACACGTTTGGCGACTTTGAGATGGCTTGAGATTGTTGACGTTTTTTGCCTCCTACAAACATATCCTCAGGGGTCCTTGCTTTGTTTCTTGTGCTTTTGTCCAGGCGTTTTCTGAGTCGTTATTTTTTTTTTCTTCTGCTTTGTTTCTGTTTATGAGGATATGTTGTATATGTCTTTGCTCTGTTATCTCTAACCCATCATCTTTATCAACACTTATGAGACATTATATTCTTTCTTATTTCGCCGCAATGTTGGTGGACGTGTCTGCGTGGGCCTTCAGATCAAGAGGAGGTATATAAAGACAACATGTACTCTGCAGTGTACTCTGTATTGCACTCTGTACTGCACTCTGTATATCACGAACAGCCTCGTCCTCTCTCACCTTCTTGTACGACACTAGACTCACGTGACTATGATTTCCATCTGACCTCCAAAAAAAAAAAAGCCGAGACGAAACATCTCCAACAAAGGACAACATCACGAGAATTCAGGGCCTCGTGAAACAGCCATGAACCGTGTGAATGTGGGTTTGAATAAGTTAAGAAATTGGAATAATTTGAGAAGCAAAAACTGAGAAAAATAAAAGAAAACAAAAAGTATCAAGAAACAGAAACGCGCCGACGCTACAGCCCCGGTTCCCATTATAACATGAAGAGAAAAAAAGAAACAGCAAAAAAACAAAAATAACTGAAAACAAGAAAATCAAGACAGGAAAGCCAGAGCAAGAGAAAAGAACAACGAAGCCGGGCATGCGCCGTCCGTCCGTGAATGCCGCAGCGCAGAAAGCGAGACAGAGAGCGAGAGAGATGGAGAGAGAAAGAAAGACAAACAATAGACACAGAAGAACAGGAAAGAAAAAGAAAAACAAAAGACGCGGAACAGCAGCAGAAACAAGAACACGAGCCGAAGCAGAAAAGGGCAGAAAAAAAGAAACAATAATGGAAAAAAAAAAAAGAAAGAAACCACACAAACCAGTCCCAACCGTTTCACCATCCGACAAATCGGTCCCAGAATCCAGTCCAGTCCAGTCCAGCTTCGAATGTCTTCAGCGGTTTTATTGTTGTTGCTGCTCTTGGTTCTTGTCGTCGGCCTCCTCCTCCTCTTCCTGTCTCTTCTTTTCTTTTCTCACAAGAAAAGAAAAACAAACAAGAAGACGAAGATCGTGTCAAGAGAAGAACGCAAAAGAAAAAGAACAGCCCTCTTCCTCCACCTACCGCGCTGTTGCAGCTCGCAATAATACACTTCCCTCACGTGTCCCATCGGCCAGGAACCAACGAGATACACACCATACAACCACGCAGCGCAGGTGCTCCATCTCACTCTTCCTCTACCGCTTTGGCCTTAGACAAGCGACTCCGTTTAGGCTTGGTCGTGTTCTACGGACCAGTCTTGAGTCGCTTATTGGCCGTCCGCGGTGTCTGCGGCTTCTTGCCCGGCACGCCGTTGATCTGCTGGCCGCCCGACGGCGTGCCCTGGTCCTCGTCCATCTTGATCGTCGACTGCCGTCTGCGCTTGCCCGACGCCGGGGATGTGTTGGCGCTGGGCCCGTTGGACCCCTGCTGGCTCTTCTGGATCTGCAGCCCGGGTGCCTGCAGCTGCGACATGGCCGGACTCTCCATCACATGTGGCGAGCCTGGGATGTTCATGTGGCTTGGTGCCGGGCTAGCTCCCATCGGAAACGGCCCAAATGACGGCGTGCGGGGATGGGGCGCCCCGGGTCCAGCCACCATGCCAGCCACGGCAGCGTTGTTGACGTTGGGCATCACAAACTGGCCCACGTACTGCTCAAGCGCTCGGTACGGTGCCGTCTCGTTTTGCGCCTGGCAGAAGAGGAAGAGCGGGTTCATTTGCATCATCACCTCGGCAACCTCCAGGAACTGAAGCATCCCCTCGGGTATGCTCCGCTTGCCCTGGGCCGCAGGGAAATCGCCGAGCGCATCAGGTGGTGCCGTCTGTGGAGACTTGAGCTGCTTGGGCTTTTGCTTCTTGCTCATCTCCGGCGACTTGTTTTCGGGCTGGTTGAGCTGGCGCCACTCCTTGATCCAGTTGTGTGCCGGCTTGGCCTGCTCAATAACCCGCTGATGTGAAATGTACTCGTCGTAGCTCGTGGTGAAGAACTCAAACGCAACAATGCGTTGGTCACTGTCAAACTGAACCTTGATGTTTCCCGTCGTGACAATATGAGTGCCATTATCCAGCCAGTACACAAAGCTTGCTCTAGTGTTCTCGATCAAATGCATGTTGTTCTGCGGGATAAGCCGGTGGCCTGTGTTGAAGCCGAGAATGAATTGAATCGATCTGACATTGCTTTCAAAGTGGCGAGCAAAGTATCTGGCCAGGATCGACTGTGGGATATCGTATTGCTTGTGTCTCTCTTGGTCGTTGTTTTCCGTGGGGATGAAAATCCGGAACACGCCAAACGTGGAGAAGAGCTGGGTGACAAAGTTTTCCCAGTATCCCATGTTTCCGTTCTCTGGATACGCGCTGAGCATCTCGCCAAATTGCATCAGCTTGACCAAGCACTGGACTTTAATATCGTCACTTCGGCTCTTGAGCAACACTTGTGGCGACATTCCCATAACCTGCTGTTGCGGCTGGCCCGGACCCATGGCATGAAGCTGGCCGAGTATTTGTTGGGGATGGTTGGGCCCGGCGGTATTTGGTACGGAAACACCCTGTGGCCCGGGGCCGGGTGCACCGACCTGCGGGGGAGCCGATGGCTGCCGTGCTTGCGGTCCCCCAGGTCCTCCGGGTCCCTGTGGTTGAGGGGGAATCGACCCTTGCTGGGACTGGGGAGGCTGAGCACCCTGTTGTTGCGGTTGCTGTTGCGCCTGTTGTTGCTGGGCCTGTTGCTGGGCCTGCTGTTGCGCCTGTTGTTGCGCCTGTTGCTGTTGAGCTTGTTGCTGCTGATGTGCTTGCTGCTGAGCCACTTGTTGTTGTTGTTGCTGCTGCTGCTGTTGCTGCTGCTGTTGTTGTTGCTGTTGCTGCTGAGCCGCCTGTTGTTGTTGCTGCTGAGCGGCTTGTTGCTGCTGGGCCTGTTGCTGGGCCTGCTGCTGTTGTTGTTGAGACTGAGGTTGGGGCTGTTGAGGTTGTTGTTGCTGAGGCTGCATTTGGGGCTGGCCCTGCTGCATTTGATGCATCCCCGGGTGGGGGCTAGGGCCTTGACCCTGGGCAGAGTGCTGTGGCTGCATGGGAGCGCCCATTGACATGGGCATCTGCTGAGGGCCGATCTGCATGGACTGGCTGGTGTTGGCCTGGTTAAGTTGATTTTGGGCGGCGACTTGTTGTTGTTGCTGGATAGCTATTCTGTGAGCCATGAGTTGAGTTGAGGGGTGGCCTTGGTTTATGCGGTTTTGCATCATGGCGATCTGCTGGGCACTCATCATTCCCATGGGTAGCGCGCCACCGTTCATCTGCTGTGCTATGATGGCCTGCTGGCGATGTTGATGCTGCTGTTGTTGGCTGAGGAGCCGTTGTTGCTGCTGCATCTGGGCGTGTAGTTGGGGGTTATTATTGGCAACTGTGGGAAAAGAAAAGGTCAGATGATGGTGCCCGGAAGAAGAAAGCTGGAAAGATTAGAGTTATTCGATGATTGCTTACAGTTGAACTGCTGCTGTGCTTGGGCTTGGGCTTGTGCTTGGGCATGTGCCTGGGCCTGAGCCTGAGCTGCCTGAGCCTGTGCCTGGTGTTGCTGTATCATTTGGGCCTGGAGATGGGGTATAGCATGAGCTTGAGCGCCAGCAGTGCCAGGAGGCATGGTGCCCATGAGCGCCGAGGTATTCATTTGCGCACCGGGGCCAGAGACGCCCATCTGCATAACCATGTGGGGGGGCATGACGCCGGGGCCGACAGGTTGGCCGGCAGGGTGAGGGACTCCAGGGCCCATAGGGTGGCCCTGAGTCATTCCGGGGTGTTGCGGCATGCCGTTGGGATGGCCTGTGAAGGCGGGGCCCATTCCAGCCATCATCTTAACAATATATCGGGATATGCCCGAGGGCTATCTGCAGTGCGCGGGGATGACAGATCGCGATATCTCATACGCTCAATTTCACACGAGCGGCAAATAGTAGCGGGCGGTGGTTGTGGCCCGACGGCGTGTGTGATGGAGATACGAGCACAACGGCAGGGTCGTGGTCTTGAAGGGCGATTTCAGCGCGACAGCGACAAAGCACTAGCAGAGGAATCGGGCTCGGGTTTGGGCTCGAGCTCGGGCAAACGCGGGCGGCAAGAGGAGCAGGAGAGGCGGACGAACAGTCGGAGGAGTGGGTGGACGATGCAGGACGACACAAAAAGGCAGCCGGACGAATAGCTGGAAAGAAAGAAGAAAATCGTTACGGTAAGAAATGCGCACAAATAAAATGCCGCGATGCGCTCTCAAGAAGGAAAAAAAAAGATATTATCGCGAAGTGGAAAAGACGAAGGAGGTTTGGGACAAATGGCGCGATTCGGCCAAGTCGAACAGGATAAAAGGAACGCGATTGAGTTCAAACGGGGACGCTGATAAGGATCTGTCCAGGGCAGACGAGGCACTAAAAAAGGGCTGAAATACAGGGCAGTGACCCAACAATGGCGCAAAGAAGAGGGACCAAGAGAGTGGCGAAGAAGGGGAAGAAGAAAAAAAAAAGAAGAGGAAAATAGTCGGGAAAGAAAGAAACTGTTGCGTTGCGTTGCGTTGCGATCGGCTGTTCCTGTCTGTGACTGGCAAGCAGAAGAAATGAAATCAAGGGCAAAGCACCAGCAAAGCAAAGCAAGGAGTCGAGTTAGAAATCAACCCGTGCGGTTTCGTGTATAGACGCGATTTGGGAGGTCCTTAGCCAATCGGGGGAAATATTGGGTGTGGTTTTTTTTCAGCTCCTAAAGCAGAATAATTGATTGATGACGGAAATAGAAGAAAGTGCGAGTGCGACAACGTCGAATAATAGAGAGGAAAAGAAGCAGAAAAAAGACGCAGAAAAAGAGGTGCAAAAAATAATGCACGATAAATCCAGCGGCTTCACTTTCTCGTCTGCTTGAGGCTGGCTCCAGCTCTGGCTTTGGCTTTGGCCTTGGCTGCAAATGCAAATGCAAATAGGTGGGCGCGTTTAATGGAGAAGGGAAGTTTAAAGAGGAGAAGAAAGAGATTAGAATTAGGCCACGACAAGCAAGAGGAAGAAAAAGAGGAAGAGCAAGGGGGGCAGAAAGAAGAGTGCATGTGGCCTGTAGCCTGTAGCGTACAGCATGTAGTATGTGGCCTACAGCATGTAGCATCCTCTACCAACACTACTGCAGTGGTACTTCAGTACCTGGCTACAAACTGACAAAGTGACAAAGGCGCCCTGCCTGCCCTACCCAACCAACCAACCAACCAACCCGCCTAAACCCCCTCCCCCAAAAAGGGCCCAAAAAGTGCCCAAAAAAGCAACACCAACACCAACAACAAACGCTTGCTTTTTTTTTCATTTCCAACTGCAACTGCCTGCTTTTCTGATTAATCAATAACTTGTGCGCACAATAATATTCCCAAAATCACAAGTTGGGGTTGCAAAAATCAAAATGGAAAAACGGCAGTCGCAAACAACACCCGCCTAAGCTCCTCCTATCGCTATCAGTGGCCATTTCCCCCCCCTAAAAAAGGGGTCCAGTGGCTACAAACGGTTGGGCTGTGAAGCAAAAGCAACCTGTCAGAACAGAGGTCGGTCGCCTTTTTCTCCAACTACAGTCAAATTACTTGCAGTGCATCGGGAGTTGATATTTGAGAGATTTCAGTGGAGCTTACTGCATATGTCTAACTTGCTTTTTTCAGGTCCGTGAACACTGATTGAAAACAACAAGAAGTGGTCGTTATCGTCACCTTGCCGTTGGTAACCCTTACAAACATTCAGCCACCAAATAGAAAACAAAGACACTACATCCTAGTTCTTCATCCAATACAGTAGGCGGTGTAGGCCGAATGTACGGGTTTACTGCATATGAATAACAGGGGAGAACACAGTTCCGACCAATGAACCAATAAAAATCCACAATTGAATTTATCTACCGGGCGGCCCCACTTAACAGGTCTCGCCCAACTCCACCCATTTCTTCATAAACCCCCGTTAAAGCCAACTCAGTTACGATCACTTTCCAGCAGAATCCAAGACCGGGCGGGCCATAGTAGGGCCCATGCAGTCCGACACTCTCAGCAAACGCTCTTCAATCGCGCTCGTTCCGAATCAGTGCAAGTAAGGGGTTCAGCCATGGGAAAAAGAAAACCTCAGGCATCATGTTGTGTTCCTGCCTCTGTCCATCTGGACAGCCCACATTTCCCATCAGCCTTATCCACAAAAGTGGATTTTCAGATCAAAAAATAATGGCAGAATTCCTTTCCACCAGTTTTCTAGGTTCTTCTGCCAGGGCGCCCCACTATGATACGGCAGTGCACGTGATCAGAGGTAATGTGCAACAACAACAGTGCGATCCACTTTATACACACTATACGCACTGTAGACGACTATATCAAGGAAAATTTGCGCCCGCTTCTATACGAAATGTTTTCTTTCTTCCTCTTTCATCATCAATCATCTTTGCATCTTCATTCTTGAAGCGATCACAAGCGACAGACAGCCAGCCCAGCTTCATTGCAGGGCTGCCTGTGTATGCGTCTGCCTGGAACAGACCGGCTTTTTGTGTCACAGCGTCTTAAATCCAGGACTTCAGAGCAGCCTTTCCAGGGAGCTGCTCTGGCTCGCAAGATGGTAAGACACTCACTCTCCTTTCCCATCCCACACAAGATATCCTACCGCAGAAACCATTGCCGCAGAAGTCTGCGCGGTTCTTTCGATGATGATAACCTACTTTTGTCTTCTTTTCCCAACCGAAACGTCCATGAGGAAGCTGTCTCGAGCCCTTCATCGCAGTTGGGCTTGTTACTTGCCAGTAATCCACTCTGAGTCAGAACCAAAAAAAAAAAACTTTGGTCTCTCCGGATAGCAACATCTTTTGTGCATATGCTCATTGGGAACCGCATTGCTAACTGCTATCAGAATGTTTTGTAGCCTCGTCAAACTAATTAATATCAGCAGCTGGACTGCCTTTCACCAACCCTCCAAATGGTAAGCCTCACTCGCAACACAACACCAAGAATTACCCTCCCGCGTTTCTATGATGAAGTTTCCACGAACATTCGCAGTTTCCACTCGATTCCCTAAGAGCCTAACTTGGGACAAATGAAGTCTATTCTCTCCTTACCAAATGTGGCTGTCTGATCGAAACGCAACACTCCTTCTTTTTGCACATGGCATTCTGATTTCCTGTGTAGCAAATGCTAACTGAAGCAACTAGATCTCTTCACTTTGATATTTATATCATAATATACTACTTTTTTTTCTTACCGAACAAATTTGCTTGTCTTGTGTAAAAATTTGAACTGCAACTGAATCCTTCAATCCTGTGAAACACGTTAAGACTGTCACGTGATGTACCAATTTGTGTAACACCAAGTCGTCACCTGTCACCTGTCAACATCATCGATCGCCAGATCAATCTTGAAGCAAAATTACAACTCTGAAAATTAAGAATGCTGTATTGCGTTGATCCGAAACCTTGTTCTAAGAGAAAGAAAAGCAGACCAAAATAAAACCAAAAACCTAAAAATCGCTGCTTGTCGTCTAACATACCAAAACCCCAAAAAGAAATGACACCAATCATGCTGCCGACGTCTCAGTCCCTCTCCTCACCCGAGCACCTACTAACCCCCTCCGATTCCGCCCCGTCCTCCCTCTCCCCAGCCAATTCAGCTTCAGAAGCCGCGACAGCTCCAGCATCTTCTCGCTGCCCTCGTCGCGCGCCGCCGTGCCGCCCACGCCCACGCTGCTCAGCACGCTCATGCACTGCAGCATGCGCCCCACCAGCTCCGTGACCTGCTTCGAGTCCTCGACGTTTTGCTCGCGCAGGCTGCCTAGCCCACCACCGCCGCCGCCGTTGCTGGGTGGTGCGCCAGCGCCTAGCCCCGCGCCCGGACCGGGCGCTGAGCTGGCTAGTAGGCTGGTCCCGGCGCCGAGTGACGAGCTGATGTTGAGGTGCAGGCTGCTCGGTGTAAACGAGCGGAACATGCCGTCGGAGATGTTGCTGCCGTAGCTAACGTTGGAGATGGCACGGCTGCGCGTGCCGACGGAGTGCGAGCCACTGTTAATGTTGTTGTTGTTGTTGATGCTGCTGCTGAGGCTAAGGCTGCCGCTCATCTCACTAAACAGCGTCGTGCCTGTGCTATTGAAGCTGGCGAAAGAAGGGTCGAAGATGGCGGCACTGGCCGACGTGCCTGGCCGGCCAAACAAGGTTGACGATTCGGGCGGGCTGGTTGAGAGCGAAGCAGTTTCAGGAGGCGGCGATGCCAGTGCCATGCTTGCGAACGAGGTAGGGAGAAACTCGAGCGACAGACGCGAGAAGATGGTTTTAAGGATATCATAACGAGGCAAAACAACGATATCACGATAGGCCGTAAGAACGAGGCCGCGGATGTTCAGCCCTAGGGCTGGCGTTGTTGAGCCTTCAGATACTGCTGCGACCGCACCCCAAAAGTCCCGTGCCTGGTCCGTTGAAAGCAGCGTACCAGCACCGGAAAATTCAAGATCGAGCGGGAGAAAGACGGCCTGTAGATACGGCAGGACCACGGTAAATGTAAACATCCAAAACTCCACCAGCTCGGGAATCGTGCGATCCTCGGGTGTCTTGCGCATAGCCCGGTCCAAGGCCATAAAGCCGGCGCGCAAAAGCTCTTTGAGATCCTCCAATAGCTGCGTCGGCGCCCGGCGTGAAATGCAGAGCTGGAGATGGAACAGGACAATGCGGTTGAGGTCCTCGATGGGCACGCGGACCTCCTCGCCTTCAAAAACAACGATTATTTTGCTGCGGATATATGGCCAGGCATCTTCGGGTCCCAGCTGGCTCAACGAGTTCAGCTTTGCCTCTTGCATGTCGACATGGATGTTGGCAAGTACAGACGGCGGTAGATCAGGACCGGCTGGGTCGGACTCGACATGTTTGGAATCGAGCTTGTCGTCTTTGGCCTTCTTGTCTTTGCGGATGACGTGGTGGCCTTTAAAGGTTGAGCTGCTTGCAGGCGGGTTCGTCTGGTGAAAGTTGTAGAGATTTGTAGTGGAGCTTTTGGCGCTGCTTGTTGAAGAGGCTAGATGATACTCGTCCTTGATCTTGTGCTTTTGGCGTGATAGGAAATGGTGTTTCTTTTCCTTTTCCTTTTCCTTTTCACTGCCTGGCATGTCCATGGGCCGGATTGTAGCCGATGACGAGTTGGCCAGCGAATAGAGAGAGCCTGTGGTGGAGCCTGCCATCCCTCCGGGCGTAGTGGCCCCCGACACCTCGGGTGCCAAGCTTGTGGTGCTGTAGTTCCCACGCTGCAGAGCATTACTAAAGGCGCTGCCTAGCTTGGCAGGACTAGGCAAAGCCCGTTCCCTGGTATCCTTGGTGCCGACTTTACTGGGCCGCGAGAACAGTTTGCGGGACTTTTCCTTCTTTTCGGGCACTGCTGGCTGAGGAGGAAATTGCTGTGAGGGATGATGCACCTGCAAGTGTGGCGACGAGGCTACAGCCGAAGATCCGGGATGTGGCGATGTGGTTGTGATCATGGGGGACCCGGGGTGGATCACGGATGGCGAAAGATTGGTGTTGAGCCGTGGAAATGCCGCATTAGCTGCCGCCGCAGCCGCCGAGGACCCGAGCAGACCGTTATTGTATCCAAGTGGGGTTTCGCGCGGTACGCTGGACTCGGTCAAGTTGACGATTGGTGGCGATAGTGGCCCTGACCGACCACGCAGGTAGGCGAGATCTTCACCAGGTGCCGGAACAGTCTGGCTGCGCTGGCGCGAGTGCACGCCGCCTGCAGCAGGGCCCGATGGCCTATGATGCAATACAGCAGCCTGGGCGGCGATCTGACTGGCCGAGAGCGTGTTCCCACTATAGTTGTGGTTGTGGGCTGCGGCGGCGGAATTTGACTGGGAGAACTGACCCCCGGGGGCCATGTTTGCTGGGGTGGGGCCGTTTATGGTAGGAAAATTCAGAGTTGAGGTGCCGGAACTTGAGTGGGTACTAGGCGGGCCGCCAGACCCGAGGCCGAAAGCAGCAGTGCCCAAGAGCAGCGAGTCATGCGGCGTGCGGCCTAGAGGAGACGGTCGCGAGAAATTGAGCGTGGAGTGCGCCGAGATGGGGGTCGAGGGGTGGTTCACAGTAGGCTGCGGCTGCGGCTGCGGCTGCGGTTGCTGGTAGAGAGTGTGTGAGCGTGGGTATGGAAGGTCGAGTGAGGCGGCCCGTGTGGTGGTGATGGTGAGCTCTTCGCGGTCGTTTTGGGTCTGGTTTTGGGGTGTTGGGATGGAGCGAGAATTATTGGAGAAAGATGGTGCGCGGCTCGCTGCTGTAGTGTCTTCTAGACCCGTGCCCGCGCTCGTGCCAATGGCAGCACCAGAGCCAGCGCCAATGCTTCCAGCTCCAGTTCCAGTGCTTGTGGCAGTACTACTACTACCACCAAGACCTGCAGCAGCAACAGCCTGTGAGGCTGACGGCCGGCGTGGCTGCATTTCTGGTTGGCTACAGCAATTCCAAAGAAGCGGGCTGTTGCTCTGGCTGCCCTGCACTGTTGTCTTTCGTGGGGGTGGGTGTGTTTAGGGGACGGGACAGTAGCTAATGAACTAGAGCAAAGCAAGGGATATCAGCCAGCAGTGAGCAAGTGGGCGAGTCGGCGGGCGCGTTGGCTGTGGCTGCGGTTATGCGATATGCGACCCAGATGCAGCACCATGAAACCTGCCCTGCTGTCGCCGAGTTCCGAAATTTGATAGAGGCGTTTTCCCGTGGCAACAAAGTCAGCCAAAGGGAAGGGCAAAAACAAGCGCGGCAAAGAGAACACCGCCGCCGGGCCAAGCCTTTTGCTGTGCGAGTATGGGCTTGGGGTTGTAAGGGTTCGGCCAGATGTCGATGTCGTCATAGGCTCGCAACAAGTCGTCAAGATCAATGAGGCGAGCTCTGTCTGCGTGTAATAATGTGGCTGGAAATATAGCGAGCGAGGCTTCGTTTGACCACGGGATTTTCGAGATGCAAGCTTTGCAGGTTGTTGATGCTACATTGTGACGGGTTATTTTGCAAGCAAGAGCAAGAACTATTTACTAGGCAAAGAAAAGGATTCCGGATCGGCACAAGGCTGAAGGTAACAACGCTCATGCTGTAGTTTCTGTCAGCCGCGTCATTATAGGGTTAGGGTTGACAAGACCCCCACCATCACAACCATCACGAAGCGCGACTGGACATTGGCCGCATTGCCCCTCTTCAGCAAACCTTGCTTCCACTCTGCATTGAATCTCCTCACCAAATCTTGCTTCCAGCCTGCATTGCCCATCCTCACCAAATCTTACTACCGACCCGCCGAACACCCAACAATCCGCTCACAATGCCCGAACTCAGCGCCAAGTACGCCTCTCCTACCAACGAGGTCTTCACTATCACCAAGTCTCTGTCCTCTCCGGCGTCTGCTTCACCAGTCGACAAGTCGGCCTATCTTTTCTCGCTTCGAACTGCTGTTTCGGCTCTTCAGGATGACATCAACCGGGAACTGACCGTTAGAATGGAGGAGGACAATTCCAAGGCAAAGCTAGCTGGTGCTACTGTCGACGATTCCAAGGAGGAGGAAAACTACGGCGAAGAGGTCCAAGAAGAAGAATGAGACGCCACCGGCTTGCTCCGAGAGTCTCTTGCAGATAACATCACATGCATCACTCGCATCGGCAAGACCCAGGACAAGATTCCCAACGCGTATCAACGCTGTATATATTCTCTGGCGCACCGAATTAACGCCATACCAAAATATCAAACGCAAAAAAAAAAACCGAACACAACCCGACAAAATCAACTCTCGACAAAATTAACATCGATAAACATCCATAGAGAATTGGAATGCGGCGCTTCAACCACCCGTTACCTGTGCCTTTGCTCATCACACAACAGACCTTCGACCCCATCCCGACGCCCGTACATTATCGGCTTAGATGCGCCGTTAATGCCACTACCCGTGTTGCCATGGGCCCTACCTAAACAGCCATAATGCACAACGGAGCTATCAGGGAGTACCGAGACCACACTGCCACCAAGTCTCTTGTGGCACACCCCGCACAGCTTTTCATCAGTAACAACCACCCGCCTGTTCCGGCCTGCAACGCCCGTACCACCGGGTAGGTCATCGCCGAGGAGTAGCCGGCTCTGGCTGCCAACGTACTCGGCTGCACGGAGACCGGAAATGATGCGGGACTCATTGACCTGGCTGATGGATGCGCGTATGCGGCCACGAAAATACGCCTCCAGGTCGCAGACAGCCAGACTGTCGGGAATAAGAGATAGCGTGGACTCGGCGGGCAAACGCGCTCCATGGCGAGAGAGAAGGTTTAGGGCCGGAGGAAGCTTGCGCTTGTAGGGGTTGGGCGGGTTGACATAGAGCGAGAGAAGCGTATGGTAGATGGACGGCTTGGAGTCTTCAGCTGTACCATCTGAGGATGTGGGCCGTGATACGGGGGGCGTTGTAGGACTTTGAGCCATGTGTACTTGGTTGCAGTATCTGGATACATTGTTAGCAATACAGTCAAGGGCTGAAAACAACAGAGATCTGTCAGAGAAAACATACTCCTCGGCTTTGACGTAGTCTTCCATCTTAAAAGCATAGATTTCTAGCGCCTGCTTGTGATTGCCCATAAGGCTCAGTACTGAAGCCTGAGCTTCATAAAAGGGCGGCTCTGTCACAAAGAGTTAGCCCAACGAAAGCAAGAAGATGAATAACAAAGCAAAACAACTTACCATCGCGAGGAATCATGGAGAAAGCCCGACTAAGGCTATACTGCCTGCTATCCTTGAGGAACTTGACGAAACGCCCCATAACAGCCTCCCACTTGTCGTCACGTGGTGCCTCTTTGAGATGCTTAATGAACAGCTCACTCAGTCGATTGTGGAAATCAGGCGTCAAATCGTTGAGCTCCGTAATTATGTGCTCCAGATATTGAATCTCAAGAATAGCCTCAATCCCACTCAAGAACTGCACCACCCGGTGTCGTGGCAAGGTCTCGGCGTTTTCCGTATCGCCCACAAATATTTCCATGCCTTCTTCGGGGGCGGCCTTGAGTATCCACTCGGAGTATTCCAGGATGAGATCAATGTGAGCCGGCGACAGGCCGGAGATGTAGCGAATCGTGCGGGCCGGGCCGTGCAGTGACGGGACTGCTGGGTTAGGCTCCTCGCTTCTGCCGAACTTTTCGAGTAGGGCAAGCGCCTGGGCATGCAGCTTCTTTCCGTAGAAGAAGTCTACAAGTTCGTTGTACCGGCTATGTTCGAGCAGCTTCTCGTTAACGACGTCGGGGTCGCAGAAGTTGGAAATACGGAAGAGAGACCCGGCAAGACTCGGACGCGAGAACATGTAAGCCCGGAATAGCGTGGTATCGACCAGTGCAAAAGTTTCACACAGTTGCTTCTCCAGCTCAGAATCAGAGTCGCCTTGGATTGACGTCAGTAGCCGTTTCATAGTCTGCTCTGCGGCGGTTCCTTTTTCACGCGGCTTCAGTTTTCCGGTGGCCGGGTCAATCACACGCTGTAGACGGGCTCTAGTGCCAGCTAGGTAACTGTTCAGCTCCAGAACCGCGTTGGTGAGATCCTTGGTATCAAGCTGGTAATGATCCTGCTTCCGTGTCTTGATATGCTTCTTGGACTTGGTGCTCCCACTGCCATTCTCGCTCGCCTCGCTGGCGGCAAGCGAGGCAGCATCCGATGGTTTATTCTGTCCCATAAACATGCGAACAAATCCACCAGCACTGCCATTCTGTGGTGTCGAAGGGCGCGAATCGGTAGCAAGAGCCGGAGCTGCCGAAGATGCAGAGGCGGGAACCGTAGCTGGAGCTGGAGCTGTGCCATTAGCACCATTGGAACTCTCCATTGGCCGGGTTTCAGCTTCGTCGGCTTGGCCATCCTCCTGTTCAGACTCATCCGACTGCAGGTCTGGCCACCCAGAATAGTTTCCAACAATAGAAGGAGGGAAAAGCTTCAGCACCCGTTCTGGGGGGGCATGGACGTCGTCTTCGTTGAACAAGTCTAGAGCATCCCGATACTTTTTCTCTCTAAAAAGTACTTCGGCCTTGCGCATTTTGGCTTCTCGCAAACTTCCATCCTTGTCGTCCAAGAGAGCATCTTCCAGCATGTTGAGGATGCTAACGGCTTCGTCATAGTGTTTTGACTCAATCAATTCCGTGACCTGGGAGTCGTAGTCTGTAGCATCCATAGTCCACACGCACCGCTCGCTGGAAATGTGGAATCCCTTGCCAGCATGGGCTAGACTAACTGTTGGAGGGGGAAAATGTAGCTGGGCCGCGCCGGGAAGTGACATTGTCTGGAGCAGAGACAGCGTGTCTGGGTTGCGGATTTCGAGAGAGCCCTTTGTTGGGGACTGTAAGGCAAGAAGATAAGGATATGAATATCCAATAGATTCCGGGGCTGCTTGCCATGTGATTTGACGCTTGCGCAAGGCTCGGCCTTGGTCATTGATGAAGAGAGTGTGGACATCCTTTGCTAAGAAAAGCTCGCCCTCTCCAAGTTTGGCCGAGAGAGGCTTGGGCATGTAGCTTCCGAGTCCCATGTAACTTATGCTGGCTGTTCCCATGGCCCCGAATCGGCCTTGGCCACCGTTGGATCCATTTACGGCGCTGGGATTGGAGACTTCTTCGATGTTTTGGGAGACTACATCGACAATCGAGTAGTTCGAGTTCATGCCCACCACAAGGGTAGTCGCATTGGCCCAAGTAATGGTCCGGATACTCTCGGGTAGAGCAATTTCGGTAACGTCGGCATTCAGTTCGCTTTCATGCCACGTCCAAAGCAGAAGCTTGCGCTTGACACCTACCGCCAGGCGACTTATGATTTCGGGTATTCCGGTGTCGGCATCTTTGACGATGTTGGAGGTGGTGGCGAAACATGTCGCATTCTTTGTTCTTTGAAGCGATTGTACGAGTTCGTAGGTTTGGAGATCGTGAAGCGAGACTTGATAGTTGGACAGAGACACAAGCGTATTGGCCTCCTTGATGATGGCTAATTGCTCGATGGGTTTGGTTGAGAACTTTTCGACTTCTCGCAACAAGTCTGTTGGTTTCTCTTTCGATAGCGATGATTTGGGGACGTCGGAAATGGCCTTTGAGACTGTTGTATTGTTATTTCTAAGCCCTTTGTTTGGTGTAGAAGGCTTCGGCTTCGGCTTCGGCTCATCCTGCAGCTCGTTTACGCGGTAGACTCGAAGAACACCGGTGTTCAAGCCGACGAGTACGCGATCGCCTATTTCCAGACCAGTCTTGTTAGCTAAACGACGGAAAATCCCGGGATCGAGAAGAGGGGCCGGTACCGTAGGCAAGGACGCTCTCAATCTTGGACTTGTCTCTCTGCCTCAGCTCAATAATGGGCCGAGCAGTGAATGCGGAGAGCATCGCGACTGCCAGCCCAGGAACGTGGTAGAGCTCTCAAGAAGATTGAAGCATGTGCTTACTAAGCAGGGGGCTATGGAGGAGAGAGGTCGCGGACGATGAGCGGGCAGGAGCTGGCGATGTTTGTAGTTTGGGACTCGTCGTAGCTGGATGTTGTACGGTGAAGGTTGCCTGGTCAGCGTTCGAAGTCGGGAGTATTCGAAGGCGGTGAGCGAGGAAACGTGGGAGCAAGCAAGGCAAGAACAGGAGCAGTGAACCAATCAACGAAACACATGCGTTTGGGCGTGATATGAGGAAAGAAAATGAGTGCAGGTAGCTTTGAGCTGAGTTGATATTGTTTGGGATCCTGCCAGAACAAAGGCGGTTTAATGGGTGTTCAAGATGCATGCAGGACTGCGCGATCAACTCTGACGACATCAACAGGGAACGCTGTTGTACCTAAGCCCCGTTATAACGATAGTGGAGACAAGCGGGTCGGCTATGTGCATAATACCGACGACATCCCACCGCACTTACACCACATTTGGAAAGTAGAGATTGATTTCATCCATGTCTATATGATGTATCAACAGCTTCATTGCTGGTATTTACAGCGATGAAGACATTCCATAATATATTTGAATGTCTAGTGAGAGTCGTGATGCATGTATCTCGCCCTCATAGCCCAACGGTCAACCATGGAAGGGTATCGAAGGTGGACAGCCAAATACAGAAGGCACTGTTCTTATACAGCTATTGCCCTAAATCGCGTCTCGCACATCACACGGCGAGGAAAATTTGCACTTCCTTCCGTTTTTGAAGCCCCCCGCTTGTTGGAATATAAGATAGCCCGTTTGCTCTCTCTCATTCGTCTTTCTTTTTCTCCTCCTCTTCTTCTTCTACCTTTTCCACGCCACCGCCACTTCATCCGACTTCATCGTGTTCACGGCCCCGACTCCCCGCCCCGCCCCCCTCTCCACTCCCGAAAGCCATTCCGCGTACAGCTGCTTCAGCTTCAGTGACAACTCACGGCTCTTCTTCTCCTCTCACTTTTCTTCTTCTCTCTTGTCCCGGGCTCGCGCTTGAGCTTCGCGTTCTTGGTGCTGCCATAAACCAAACATCATCATCAACACATATCGGTTGCTAGTCAATGGTACCCAGCTGAATCTGTCAAACATTATCTTTTTTTTTCTTCTCGGGCCGTTTGCTATACTGCTTGCTCTGTGACTCGAGGCTTGCTGTGGATCCTTCATTCTTCTCTTGGTCATCATTCTTTTTTTGCATTGGTTCTTCTTGTTGTGGTATTTCTTTTGCTTGCAGGCTTCAAGAACCATAAAGTACACCAGGCTTGACTAACTCGTTTTCCACATCACGTTTTTCTTCATTTTTTGCTCACATCTTTGTAGCGTCACTCATTGCCCTTTGTTGTTTCTTGGGACTTTGCTATCCGTCCATTATGCCTCTGGGTTCACGAAAGCGCCGTAGAGTGGACACTCATGTCACCCGAAGCTACAGCTCCGACGACAACTTTGGTTGGAAAGAAAATGAACCATCTCCGATTTTGTCTCCTTTGATATGCGACAGAACGCTTTCTTCCCGAGCACGCAGTACTCGGAGTTGGACTGACTCCCAGACTTCAAGTCACCCGAGCCCTCCTACTACAGCTAGAAAATCTATATATAGTCTACTAGAACGAGTCTAGTATCTCCATAGTATTCACTGAATGAGATTATTGATTCAAAAAAAAAAAGGTATTGTCATAGATAGTGATTTTCTCAATGATTATCAGCTT